>ML807887.1:255852-291662 GCA_009831015.1 Picea engelmannii
GATAAGAAACAAAAGGGACCCAAAGAAAAATAATAAAACAAGACCTAACCAAGAGGATGGGAGGTCTCATCACGAGTCGTCCCATTATGTTCATAGGTATCTAGCGGTATGACATTGCCATTATCTGGTTACCACGCCAGGGCAATGACCTTTGGTTGCATGGCCAAGGGAAAGGGGGTCACATCACGAGCCAGCCTTATCATTTCTGCAAAAATACTAGTGGGTAACACTGTCAGCTCTGGTCACCATGCCAAGGCAGTGTCCTCTAGTCAGACCTTGAAGTAAAAAAGAAAGAAAAAGTAATAAATAAGAAAAGAATAAAGGCAATGAAGGGGCTTGGAAAAAACTGCATCCATGACGGGTACAACTCACCTCCTACAAAGGCACCCACGGGCAATACCTACCCCTGGTCTTCACTATGACTGGACATCCTTAGACCATATCACTTCATGTTACATGGCTTGAGTAATATTCTATGGAAAATTTCTTCTTCTTGTGAATACTGGCCCAATAGGTTGTTCTGTCTATTTCTTCAACTTTGTATAGTAGATCAGTGTAATGTCTTTGAGCTGTTAAAGGATATGCTAGGGGTTTTATGCATGTGTTTGATAAATTTAATGATGAAATACGATTGACATTTCTATGATCCCAAGGACTGATGAGCCCATGGAGGGTGAAGTTTTTGATGTGCAGTACCATACCCAATGGACAGGTACCAGTGGACCGGTACACATGGGGATATGATTAGCTCAGACCTCCATGGGGCTTAAGAGCCCATCAGATGGTTGCTGGGATGGCAGAGACAGGACAACGTTATGATGAGCCTTTTCACATGAATAAAGAAGGACGTCCCACCCAGGACACTTTGGCTAAGCCCGGCCTAGGGGGGATCACCCACTTCAGATGGAACATTTTCCCCTTGATGCACAGGGCGTCACCTAGGAGAGAAGGACGTTATCTTGAGCGTGTGGCAGTGTGATGAGGCTATTGGCACGTGTGGCAGCTTGGAGGATCCCTAGAAGGACTAACGTCTGACTTCTGGATGCTGGATATGCCCGAAAAGGGCCAACGTCTCCCTCAAAAGGGCTTGATGTCCCACCTTTTGCTCAGTTTATGTCATTTCTCTAGCAATTAATATAAAAACAGTGTAAATTTTGTAGTCAGCCTTGTCAGTTGTTTTAATGACCTATTTTGTAATTGAAAGGTCATGGATTGATATATATTGAGGATGTTTTCCCTCATTTTAACATAAGAAAACTCACTCTCTTGTGAGAGACTATCTTTTGCACCCTAGCTTGGTGTTTTTGGTCTTTTAAGTGAGGCGCAACTCTTCTTGGAGGATTTCTCTTGGCATATATGGTGTTTCTCTCAAGGAAGGTTTACAACTAGGTTTGATTATGTTTTCTCCATGACATGTAAGTGATTTTTTCATGCAAAACTTCTTAAGTGAATGGTTGTAGGCTTAATTTCTTACATTTGCTATTATATTGTTGAATCTTGAAACCCTAGGTAGCAAGCACACAAGTAGGTCATTGCTATATGTCCCCTTGTTTGAGAAATAATTTTAGCCATTGAAGAAGGAAGATATAGCCTAGCCGTTGCTACACTTTTTCTCCCTTTTTTTGAGCTAGTGTTGAAGTTATAGGTTGAAAAGAGGAGACGTCCTAGGCCTAGTTGAATCAACACCTAGGGATTTACCTTCTAGGGTTTGAAAGCCTTGCCCCTGCAACACTTTCTCCCTTAAATCTGTACTTTGAAGCTAGCCGTTTTGTCAAGTGTATTTAGAGAAAGAGGAAGGAGCACGAGGCCTTGCTTAAGCAACACCGGAGTGAGCCTCCTTCCCTTAGGGTTTTGATTCTAAGGCCTTGCCATTGCAGCACCTTGGAACCCTACCTTCCAGTATCTAATTTTGAATCCTCCAGAGACCTTTTGCCCTTGATTTGACTCCATTTACCCTAAGGCACTAGTAATTTCTCCAACGTTGAGCTTGTAGTGTACAAATTCATCTTTCAAACTTTAAATTTTTGAAACCCTAACCAACCCTAACACTGCTAACCTAGGCTGACGTCATACCTGACGCAGCAACCCTTTTGACTATTAAATAAGCAATTAAATTGATGACATCAAGCATTTATTGAACAATTATTGATTGAAAATATTGTTGGCTTGGTCATTTTTTGTAGATATTGATGAATTGGCGATCTTGCATAGGCTATTTAGAAAAAACATTGTCTTCATCTTATCTATTACATTGCTTATTAAATGAAATTAGATTGTTAAGAAGTACTAACCCTTTGAGTTATAGCCTGCAAATATACATATTGTTTTATTATTATCTTGTTCCGGGTAGGTGTTTTCAACAGGGACTTCACTTCTTTATTGGTTGATTAGCCGGGCTATCGGATACTGGTGGTAACCTGTGAGGAGGGAAATCTTAATAATTGACCTTGTATCCATTGCCTCTTCAAACCCCAGGTTGTCGGGGACGTCTCCCCTGGGCTAACCTCCCTAAACAGAAAGAACCTCCCCATTGAGGTGACATTGGGTGGGGAAGGTTCCTATTACGCCAGTTTGTCCACTATCCTATAGCCTGAGACCTAAAATACCCCTCAAGTGGGTAGAATAATATACTTCCATGTAATAAGGTCAATATTAATAAGGCCTAGCAATAAGGAGGAATAATTCAAATGTAAGAAGACCTAATAGAATCTTCTGCTTCTAGAAAGATCTTCCTCTAGATTGTTCTTTTGATAGATATATTTAGTATAAATAGGAATAGAGGGTATGAGAAGTTTTGTCTTGGATATTATTGTAATAGAGCTCTGCTCTGCTGGAGGTTGCCTCCTCGAAGAGGAAAGTGAACATTTCTCTTAGTAATAAAAGTGCTATTTTTGGTGTATTTCTGGTATTGTTCTGGTATTATTGTGACGTTGTTCTGGTTATATCATTGTTTATCTGCCATTTTTAGCTAATTATTTATGTTCTGCATACTATTTTATATCTGGAATATTACATGTGGTATCAGAGCACCTTCCTCGGCAAAAAATTGTGGGTTCAAAATTTTCAGGGTAGAGACGTATTCCAGCATCTTTAAGCTACAAATATTTGTCGTTACACGCATAAACCCATGGTCGATGATTCATACAGACAGGAAATACAAGTGGTACTTAAGCGCACATCTATTGGCCACCCTTGTAACCCCTGTTGGTACCCCTTCGAGTGGTAACACACAGACAACACATGTATACGGATCGACCTAGATCTCCTGAAGCCCTCCATAGATAAATCGATCAACCGTCTGACTGCTATAGTGCCACCGAGAACAACACTTAGGAAGATACTCTCTAGTACCTGGTTAGTTGGGTAGTATGGATAAGGGTACAGTCTAGCCTCCTTACTTGGTTCCCTGAGATATTGGGCCAAGTACTATTGTTGGACCCCGCACGTATATCAGAGAGCTATAGAACAGGGAAAACCCTTGTTTGTAGAACCCTTGAATACTCTAATGATTGGGAATGAAACAAAAATAGAACCAACAAGATCTATTGTTGTGCTACAATGTCTTCTACATTTTGGTTGCGAAATTACTACACATTTCTTCCTGTTAAGAATTTGGGCATTTCGTCACTGCAGTATTCTTCAGGCCGAAGTATAACTTCATTTAAGTAAAAAGCAAAGAGTATAGTGGTCCCGTCGGCACACTTATTTGGGACGTATTCCATTAGATTCCACTTTTCTCCCTGATCACATTCATACCCTTCATTTTTAATCCTTTTTGTTTCAGTGGACCTGACCCCTTCCCAGTGTCCCTATTTTTCTACATATCCCATTATATTTCCCTTTAAGAACTGATCATCGTGGTACCTATCACTTGTAAGTCATCTTTTTGTGGTCCCACCCACCCATATTGTTTTCCTTACCCACACTTCCCCTCTCCAAATGGCCACCACTCGCAATCAATACCTCCAAACTTTCGTCAATCAAGCCCATGTCTCCATCGAACATATCACATCTCAATTGGATTCTACCAATTCCCGCATTGAAAACTTGGAAGCCAACCTCACAACCCAATTTACCTCCCTCCACTCTGTTTTCAATCAATTGTTGAACCTCCCTATGGGTCCTTCTTCATCAGCAAAACCTGATGTTGTTGATTCCTCTTAGTCTCCACATTTTCACTCCAACTCCTTTCATCGTGAACCTTGTCTTCTCTGTGTAGAGGTCAATAAATTTGATGGCTCTGATCCTACAAGTTGGGTCACTCAAATGGAGCATTATTTTTCTCTTTGTGATATTATTGACGAGTTGGCCAAACTTTGCTATGTTGTCCTCTATCTAGATCCTAAACACTAGCAATGGTGGCAATGGTAAAAAATTCATGTCAGGGGTATATTTCGTGGACCCAGTTTGTTGTTGAGATCTATACCCGCTTTAATATTGATACCCACTATCTCGGTCATTTTACCAAGTGGAAACAATCTAGTATAGTGGAAGACTTCATCACTGCTTTTGAGCATTTGGATTTTCGAACAGAGGGATGTCAGAAGCATTTTTCCATGAATGTTTTATCAATGGTCTCAAGGATGAAATCTGATCCCATGTTCTCATGGCCCACCCTCTCACTTGGTTGGAAGCTACTCAATGTGCTAAAGAGGCCCAACAAGTTGTTTTTTCCTTGAACAAAAAAAACCCTTTTGTTCCTCTCCCTTGACCCGTTAATCCTAAAACACATGTCACTCCCCTCAAGGTCTAGAAACTAACTAGGGATGAAATGGTTGAATGCCAACTGAAGGGTCTTTTCTACCATTGTGATGAAAAATATTTTTCGGGGCACAAGTGTAAGGAAAAAAAACTATTTATGGTCATTTTCGAAGATGTTCCAAAAGAGGATGTGATAGTTCTCGTGGTTGAAGAACCCTCCCTTCCCGATGCCACCCAGGAGCCTGCTGACCCACCTGACGTTGACCCACTTATTTCCCTGTATTCCCTCACTGGCTTCTCGGCCCCACAAAAACTCAAGCTCATTGGATAAATTAAGCACATGAAGGTCATCATCTTTGTTGATAGTGGTAGAACCCACAATTTTATTCATCATCTCATTTCCCAGGAAACCAATTGCTATATTCATGCTGTCAATAATTTTCAAATCATGATAGCCAATGGAGGGTCCATGAAATGTGGTCGGTGTTGTGAAAATTTCCGTCTTCAAATTGGAAATTACCAACTGAAATATCATATGTTTTTCATTGACATGGGAGGTTGTGAAATTGTTCTAGGTGTTGAATCGTTACGCACTTTGGGTCCCATTCTTATGGATTTGAAGGAATTAACCATGCAATTCCAATAGGAAGGAAAAAGGTATCAATTCCAAGATCTCATAGTTGGTTCTCTTGAAATCATTAGTTCCCATCGTATGGAAAAGATCCTCAAGAAAGTTCACTTCGGTATCATTGCTCAACTCCATTCTATTCAATTAGTTGAGAGACCCTTTGTGCATCCTGACCTCAAAGCTATCCTTTCCAAAAATCAATTTGTTTTTTCCACCCCTCAGGGAATTCCTCCTTCTCGTGGTGTTCATGATCATTGCATTCCCCTTGTTCCTGGTAGTCTTCCACCCAATGTTCGGCCTTGTCGTTACCCCTTTTCCCAAAACAATGAAATTGAGAAAATAGTGCAGGAATTGCTCCAAGTGGGTGTTATCCGCCCCAGTACCAGCCCTTATTCTTCCCCTGTGGTCATGGTACTTAAGAAATAAGGTACTTGGCGCATGTGTCCCGAATTTCATGCCCTCAATAAGATCACCATCAAAGACAAGTTCCCCATTCCTGCCATTGATGATCTCTTGGATGAGCTGAGTGGTGCTCAGTACTTCACTAAACATGATCTGCATTCTAGCTACCACCAGATATGTATGCAAGAATTTGACATACCTAAGACTACCTTTCAAACTCACGAGGATCACTATGAGTTTTTGGTCATGCCCTTTGGCCTGTGTAATTCCCCCTCCACCTTCCAAAGCCTCATGAATCATGTCTTCCATCCTTTTCTCTATCATTTTGTCTTAGTTTTCTTTGATGATATTCTCATCTATAGTAAAACTTAGCAATCTCATCTCTCCCATGTGGATCAAATTCTTCATCTACTCTCACAACACCAACATTTCCTCAAACGATCTAAATGTTCCTTTGGAGCCTAAGAAGTAGAGTACTTGGGTCATATTGTTGGAAAGTTTGGTGTCTGGGTGGATCCTAAAAATATTGAAGCAATGCAGGATTGGAATCGCCCCAAGACTATCAAAAGCTTGGGTGGTTTTTTGGGTTTAACCAACTATTATAGTAAGTTTGTTCAGAATTATGGGAAGATTGTGACCCTTCTCACTGCTCTCCTTAAAAATAATTCTTTCACTTGGGATCTCGTAGCGGATCAGGCTTTTCAATCTTTGAAGGCATCTATGTGTACTACTCCGGTCTTGGCCCTTCCTGATTTCACAAAAACCTTTGTCCTCGAATGTGATGCCTCAGGCAGAGGAATTGGAGTTGTCCTTATGAAAGAAGGCATACCTTTGGCCTTGACTAGAAAACCATTTTTTGAACACAATTTGGTCCAATCTATCTATGAAAAGGAAATGTTGGCTATTCTGCATGCAGTGGATCTCTGACGCCCTTATATCCTGGGGAAACCCTTCCAAATTAAGACAGATCAGCAAAGCCTCAGGTATTTTTTGGAGCAACGACCTTCCTCCCTAGAGCAACAAAAATGAGTAACTAAGATCTTTGGTTATGATTATGAGATCATTTACAAGAAAGGAAAAGAAAATGTGGTTGTTGATGCTCTTTCTAGAAAATATGAAGATGAAGGGTCCCTTTTTCTCTCTCCTTCATTGTACCAGATTGGAAGTTGTGCACTGAGAATGGCTACATCATCCTAAAATATCGCATATGATCCAACAATTGAAAGACAACTCTCCATTTTCCCCAGGTTACTCTTAGCACAATGATGAACTTCGCTACAAAGGTTGTTTGTATTTAAGTAAACAATCACAACTTAAATCTACGGTGCTTTCTGAGCTTCATGTTACTCCCACAGCTAGGCATTCAGGGTTTACCAAAACATATGACGGGGTCAAACATTATTTTTTATGGGATGGTATGAAAAAGGACGTTCACACTTTTGTAGCATAATGTGATGTTTTTCAATGCATCAAAGGAAAAACCATCAAACCTCCTGGCACAATCCAACCGCTTCCGATTCCACCTGCTATTTGGAGGGACATATCTATGGATTTTATTGTGGGATTACCTAAATCAGGAAATAAGTCTGTCATCATGGTGGTTGTGGATCGTCTTTCCAAGTATGCTCATTTATGTGCTCTTCAACACCCATTTACAACATCAAATGTGGCTAAAATTTTCATGGATCATATCTTCAAGCTTCATGGCATGCCTCATTCTATTGTTTCTGATCGAGATCCAACTTTCACCAGCAATTTTTTGCAAGAATTGTTCAAACTCCAGGGCACCCAATTGCATCTCAACACTGCTTATCATCCCCGGACTGATCGTCAAACTGAAATCATCAATAAGTGTTTGGAGACTTATTTGAGGTGTTTTTCCTCTGAAAGTAAAAATCAATGGACTCAATGGTTACCATTATTTGAATGGTGGTATAATACTTCTTATCATACAACTACTCGCATGACTCCTTTTGAAGCCGCATATGGCCAAAATCCACCTTCAGTTCTCTCCTACATGCCAGGTGTATCGAAGGTCCAGGCGGTTGACCAAACATTTACAGTTCATGAGACTATTATCCATACCCTCAAAGAGAATTTGGTCATGGCTCAGAATCACATGAAGCAACAAGTCGATTAAGGTCACTCAGAATGAAAATTTGCTGAAGGAGACCAGGTATTTCTTCGATTGCAACCTTATAAGAAAACTTCACTCAAGGTCGAACATTGTCAGAAACTGGCACCCAAATTTATGGTCCTTATAAATTTCTCAAGTGCATTGGGCATGTGGTATATCAATTAGCTTTACCCAATCATTATAAGCTCCATCCTGTTTTTCATGTCTCTTTCTTAAAGAAGGTTATTAGAACTAAGTTCCAAACTCAAAGAAACCTTCGTGAGTTGGATGAAGAAGGATCCATCTAGTTGCATACACAAGCATTTTTGGAACAGTGGGAGCGTCGTCTTCATCAGCGTACCATCAAGGAAGTATTAGTTCAGTGGAAAGATACAACTCCAACAGATGCCACATGGGAGCCCGCTACCATTCTGCAGCAATTTCCTCATCTCAAGCCTTGAGGACAAGGTTGTTTCTAAGTGGGGGGGGCATGTTAGGGACCTAACCTACCTAACCCGTCAAGTGTATAGAATAATATACTTCCATGTAATAAAGGTCAATATTAATAAGGCCTAGCAATAAGGAGGAATAAGTCAAATGTAGGAAGACCTAATAGAATCTTTTGTTGCTAGAAGGATCTTCCTCTAGATTGTTCTTTTCATAGATATATTTAGTATAAATAGGAATAGAGGGTATGAGAAGTTTTTTCTTGGATATTATTGTAATAGATCTCTTCTTTGTTGGAGGTTTCCCCCTTGAAGAGGCAAGTGAACATTGCTCTCAGTAATAAAATTGCTCTTTCTGGTGTATTTCTGGTATTATTGTGACATTGTTCTGGTTATATCATTGTTTATCTGCCATTTCTAGCTAATTATTTATGTTCTGCATACTATTTTATATCTATAATATTTCAATTCCATTCATCATCACATAAACTCATACAAATTGCACACAATTTTTTACGTGGAAACCTAACTCGGAGAAAACCATGGAAACTTTTCTTAAGTAGTTTCAAGATTTTACAAGCACCATCTTGAATTTCTAAATGGCTGAAGAGCCCGATATATAAAAATAGAGATACACATGTATCATAGATAGGTCAATTCGGTTTTGTATTAGTTTAGCTTTTGTAATGTTCTATCATATCTATGTACGAGTTGATGCGTTATGTAATATGGTTATGGACCAATTTTGTAAGTTGTTGAGCTAGAACAGAGGAGAGGAGGAATATCTGAGGATTAGATCACATGTTGTGGATCCTGGTGCGATCTAGTTCGCCTCATATAGATCTTACCCATCAGAGGAAATTGTAAGCGCGCAGCGCTGGAGATGCAGAACTACCATAATAAAAGAGCCAAGAGTCAAATCTTTGTGGACGTATCCTAGGAGAGGGTGAACCACGGTAATATATATGTAATGTGATGAATGCATGTATATATTTATTTTCTTTCAGCAGTAAATTTTTATGCTTAATGAATGAGTTAATGCATTGTTATGGAAAACGATTGTGTTGTTCGGGAAATAAACTGTGAAGGATAGATGCAATACCGTGAGTACTAGTAGATTGCAGTCACAATTCCTAGTAGATGGCTCGTATTAACAATCCCCTATCCCATACTCAATCCTAGGCTATAAACACCTGATTCTTACAGCCACCCATTTAAAGTTATCTCAGGTGAGACTGCGCAGTGCACTTTGTGGATTGTGTTGCCTTCTGGTTTACTAGGAGGGCCGATAATTTTAGAGGCTTTGTTGAAAACCCGAAAGACATGAACCCTGGGTCAATAACTCAGACAGTAAAAGAAAGTATTTAAACCAACAATCACACATATTTATTTTATTCTTTTCAAGAAAGAATTCCCGAGACTATCGGCTGCGGCCAAAAATATGTTATCAAAGGTAGGTCACTGGTACTTGGATGAGAGTGATACCTACATCAGGGTTTCAAGGCCACAGGAGTGCCACATCTCCTACCAATGCATGTCCCTGACCGTCTAGTAGTGGGAGAGATATGCTACCAAACCATCTTGCAGGGTTACAAAGCCACCCTGGTCAAGGATAAAAAGCGGGCATTTATACCTTATGGATTCCATGTAGGCTTCTACTTGGTGAAGGACACCGCTCAAGCAAAATAGGAAGGGATGAGACAATTGGAGTTCAAATTCCACACTGGTCGATTCCGCAAGCACGACCCAAAGGGTCTGGTCTTGAAACATGCCTCTCAAGTGTCGACCTATTGGCCATACACCCACGACAAATTTGAAGATGAAATCTTCACATAAAATGCCCAAGACTGGGACTAGGTGGTGCAAAGGACGACTGACCCCAAAATGACCAGGTTCAGAGCCATGAACTTGGATGAACAGACGAAAACCATAGAGAAATTGGCTCAAGAGGCCCTCAGAGCCAGGGAAGAAATGATAGTGGTCAAATCAGCAGAGGTTCCCCCGACGGATCTGGTGTAGGACAGAGGTTTCCCTATGACGTAGAATGCATGGGAAAGGGTGTTTCTCATGATCGAGCAGGCGCAACGAACAATTGATCAGCTGCAAGACGACCCAAACCTCATAGGAATGATGGGGTCCCATATCGATAAACCAGATGAATTCCAGACAGGCCCAAGCGTCCCTGAATTGATAGACATTGATGAAATTGTCAGGTTAGACAACCCTAAAACTGCAATGCCACAGGCCAAATCACCAGGGGGTGTTTCAACTCAGCCGGAGACAGTTGGAACATCAGGGAGAGAAAGTTTGTCAAACCCCCTAAGTGAATTGATAAACATTTATGATGATGAAGAGAGCCCAGAGGTATCCCCGGTGACACCTGTATAGATCATAGAGGAAAAGGAGCCAGAGAAGACACCTTCCCCAGCCCCCGGCGCTCAAATTTGGGACCTTCCATAGAATGAACAAGAGGTCAAGAGTGTCTTAGACACTAATATTCCCGATGCACTAGAGACCCAAGTGGACAGTTTGAAGGAGGAGTCAAGGTCGAGAGAACAAAAGGAAGAAACTCCATAGCAGGAAATTGTCGTCTCAGCGGCCGATAATCAAGTAAGTATAAAGCCTACCCCTGATGCCTCAATTTCATTCAGTACTCAAATTCTCGATGAGTGACAAACAGAATTCGGGCCTTCGGAACACAGGGAAGAAGTCCAAGAACCCAGTCTTGAACAAATATATATCATCAGGAGCCTAGGAAATATGCTCACTTGGGGTGATCAGCAAATTTCTGAGCCTGTGGATGAATTCGTTGATATACATGCCATCGTTTATGAAAAAAAAAGGAAATATATCATGCAGAGAACCAACAAGAAGAGGAAGATCACTCTAGATCTGTCCATCCTCATCACCATGGAGGAAAATTTGATCAACACAGAGCATGCCAAGATGTCTGAACTTATCGATGCAGGGATGGAAATCACAGATGCCACCCTGGACAGAGAAAAAAGGGATGAAGAGGAGTTGATTGCCACTTTGAAAGAATTGGAACATTTGGGCCATTTGGAAAAATATTACCAGGACACCACACATGTCGCGGTGTTCCTAAGGAGGGAATTCAAGGAAGCCTACAGTAAATTTATAGATGAACGACACCTATTCACTGCAAGGATAGTCGAGTTGCAATAACACACCCTCGTGGCACTGGCCACATGTAAGGATATGGAGAGGTGGTACGAGAAAGCACAACAAGTTGTGGAAAGGGTCGAATATATCAACGCGATTCAACAGGGATGAGATATAGAAGAACACACCATCCGAGTGTTAAAAGAAAGTAGCCTCGATAGCATAAAGAAATCATTTGAATATTGGGCAAAAATGGCTCGGGAACCTCATCGGGAAATCCAAGAGAAATGGAACAAGTGCGAGAAAAGATGGATCAAGATCAACTGGGTAATGAAAGACATCATCCTCCCCGAGTTTGGCACACCCAATGACTCTTTCGACTTGCGCAACATAGTCAAATCGCACACCAAACAAAACTCATCATGGGCCGAGGAAATAGCAAAGGTGTCAGACATGGCACCAGGAAATGTGTGGCAGTTCATGGAACTCCCAATCAAATATTGGGCCATGTCGCAACAGTTAAGTGCCAGAATATTCAAGTATCGGGCACAAGCAGTACAGATAAGAGCGATTCTTTCGGCCCCAATGGAACACCATAGATTCTTGTATGCTAACACATGCGAGGATATCTTCATCAAGTGGTCGGAGTACGAGAAAAATCACCCACTTAAGTGAGATCCTATGATGACTCTTAGAAAGACTGATAGAAGAAAACACCATGTGGTGAGTTTTGTTTTACTTAGTTGCACTTTAATAGTTATTTTTAGTTAATAGTATGTTATAAATAGGAGGATGGGCCTATTAGCAAGGGTCGATAGTTGTTGCAAAGACCCCTCATTTTTGGATTTTGTTAAGAACTATTTCGGAGTTGCCTTAATTGAGAAGTCTTGTTTAGGATGTGTTTTTCATCAAAAGTGTGTATGAGTGGATGTGGAGAAGAATTATTTATGATTTCATCTTTTGAATGGATGTTGTAACGAGTGAGAGCTTCTAAAACTATTGATAAGTTATTTGATGCAATACTTTATAGTTCTTATATTTAATGATGAAAAGTAAATCGTTCTGTTATTATGTGATGGATGATTAGAGTTAAGAGAATTATGTTTCTTTCCATCGTTTATCGCATGCATGTTTTCTTTCTGATAAATTGTATTTCAGTCAATAATTGGAACACCAGCAGGTTAATTTATTATTACTAGAATCGTGGTAGATCATTGTTGTTTGCATACTAGAGTGAAAGGGTTATCCCAAAGCTCAACCTTCTCCAGTAGTTAAGTTTTTTCCTCTTGTTACCTAGTTGGTTTATACCGTCTTTTATCTTGTATCGGTCCCACCTACAAGAGAAAATACAGAAAGATAATGTCTGAATTGAAGGAGAAAGCCTTCACAAGAAAACATAAAGCCCATCGATTATTTGGCTGGATCGCAAGATCTGGAGAAACATTCCACTATTAAATGTTGCAGAGTCTAATTGGGCCTCAGTGGCAGGTTTGGTTCTTTATGTTGAGTTTAAGGGATTTAGGACCCCTCAACAGGTAGTGCAGGAGAAGAACTAAGGAGGCATAAGGATATGTGTTGATCTAGGGAAGCTGAATGATGCTTTCCTACATGACCATTTTCCTACCCCTTTCACAGATGAAGTATTAGATAATGTAGGAGGCCAAGAAACATAATCATTCACAGATGGATTCTTAAGCTACCATCATATCAAGATAGCTTCAGAAGACAAGTACAAAACCAATTTTTCCACAGAATGGGGATCCTACGAGTGCACAGTCATGCCTTTTGGACTAAATAATGCACCATCAATATTCTCAAGAGTAGTCATAGTTGCATTAAAAAAATTCATCCATCAGTTTTTAGAAGTATATCTTGATGATTGGACAGTCTACAATCTAGTGAAAGATCATGTAGAGGTATTAAAGTTGATGCTAGAAATATGCAGGCAGTGTCAGATATCATTAAATATCAAGAAGTGTATATTTGGGACACTTTTTGGGATACTATTGGGACATATAGTGTGCAAAAAAAGGCTTGCTAGTAGATCCTGCCAAGATTGCAGTGATTGTCAATTTACCACCACCAAAATCAGTACATAAGTTGAGAGAAACATTGGGACACACAGGCTACTACAGTAAATTCATAAAAGGGTATGCGTAGATCACTACGTCGATGGAGAAAATGTTGAGGAAATATAGTAAATTTCAGTGGAATGAGAACTACCAGCGAGGATTGGGCACTCTAAAAGAGAATATGGTAACAAAATCAATACTAGTATTCCTAGATTGGGAAAAGAGATTTCATGTGCATGTAGATGCATCAACCATAGCACTTGGAGCTATTATGGCGCAAACAGTAGCTAGAGAGTTAGACCATCCTATAGTATTTGCAAGCAGGAAATTGTCAAATTCAAAGAAGAACTACAATAATACAAAAAGAGAAGGCTTAGAAATGGTATACGCACTGCAAAAGTTCAGACACTATCTAACTGGAAAACACTTTTAAATGTTCACAGACCATTCTGCCCTCAAATACCTAGTCAATAAGCTAGTGTTGGGGGGATAATTTGTAGATGGTTATTGTTGTTTCAGGAATTTGACTTTGAAGTGATAATCAAACCAGGAAAGTTGAATGCAGGACCTAATCACCTGTCAAGGATCACCAATGGAGAGGAACCTACGAATTTAGAGGAAAACTTCCCTGATGCACGATTATTTTCATTCCAAGTAGTTGATGAATATTTTGATGACATCATTCAATGCTTGAGTACAGAAACCAGGCCACAAGAATTCAACACTCTGTAGAAGAAAAATCTGGTAGTCAGAGTTGCAAACTATCAATTGATTGCATGACACTTATACAAGATGGGCGTAGACTGCATTTTGAGAAGATGTGTACTAGAACATGAGAGGCCTAGGATTCTAGTAGAGGCCCATGAGGGAATAGCTGGAGGACATTATGCCGAAAAAGTTGTTGTGTAGAAAGTATTGCGCACGAGGCTATGGTGGTCGACCATCCATAGAGAAGCAAGGGACAAATCTTGGCATGATAGACATATTAAAAGGAAGAGTTTCAAGGACAAAGACCTAGTCTTGGTGTATGACAGTAAATTTCTTTAGCACCCAGGAAAATTCAAAATGCATTGGTTGGGACCATATGAAGTGAAGAATGTCACAGATGGGGCAGTTGTACAATTGAAATATTTAGGAGGTATAGAACTCAGAGGAATGATCAATGGGAGTCGACTGAAACTATATAGGGATAGTCTACCTCCTAGTACTTAGGAAGTTAGCGTGCAATAAAGAGATATGTATATAGTGAAAAAAAAAAACCGCACCAAACATCAGAAGACTGCGCGCAACAACATTGGGGTTATTGCGCCAGACATCAGGGGACAACATGCAACAAAAATGGACTTGGCGTGACGAAAAGAAAAATTCCATCTGCAACGACGAAACAACATACCACGCACTTGGAAAACTCAATGCGCCGGAAAAAGGACCAATGGTCAGAAAAAGACAAAAAAAAATTGAAAATGATGATTACGACGAAAAGACGCCAACTGGCAACAATTATGGGAAAAAAGGTGGAAAATTGAAAAATGGCGGCTATAATAAAGGCACCAACTGGCAATAATTATGAAATTCGATGCAAAAGTACGAATAAAGGGCCATTACATTAATCAACATTGGGGAAGCTTCTACGAGAAGCTTTGTGACTTGCCTATATAAAGGGGAACGCGGTCAACATAAGACCCATTGTGAATTTGTGAAATTACAGAGAGATAGAGCACGCAAAGCCAAAGTGAATTAACACTGGGTGAACCAGTGAAGAGTCAATCATCCAAAACAAACCACTACCCACGATAGAACCACCAAACATATGTGCATCAAACCAAGTAGGGAGGAAAACATGAAGTAGCAGGGCACCAGGGGAGGCAGCAGAGCCAGAACAGGAAACCCGACAGCCTCAGGAATTCGTCAACGTCGACGCAATTCCATCGTCGGATGAATCTCCCGTAGACCCTACACCAATGGTGGAGGAAACACAGGGTCCAACCGCATTGTCCATGGAAGTTGACCTGGCAAGCAACATGCAGGGACATCCTGTGCACAACACAATATCCATCCAAAACCACGATGACTGAAGGGGCCCCGTAGGTACATGGCCAAGATATTGTGAAGACAGAGGCAGCAATACCCAAAAACACAAGAGTTGAAACCGCACAACAACAGGAGGGTCTGGTCAAGGATATCACTGGTCAACCAGAATCCGATATAGAAAGAAGATAGATGGAGGCGGGGTTCTCTAGTCAACAAGACGGAAGGGAAAAATATTATGGCGCGGTCTCTGCACAGGCAGCCAGATTTAGCAATCATGCTCCCACACATTCCAGGAGGAGTGAAAACCACGCCAAAACTTTTAGGTTGCGTGGAGAAACTGAGGTACTCAGACCACGATGTGGTCGACGAGGGAAAACTCCCTAAATTTGCACAACAGGTCTATTTGGATAGCATAGGGATAGGACCCTTTAGTGATCTCGTCTTACAACCGAAGCCATGGGCAGCTGGCCTAACAAACACTGACATCCTCAACCTGTTGGAGATTCCCCACTTTGGAAGGGGGAAAGAGGTGGACAACTGCATCAAGCTGTTGATAGCGGTCCTCCATGGAGGATTCCTCTGAATGGAACAACCTGTCTCCATAGACGTGGAGCTAATCGCAGCGATCACAGGGCTTCCATCAATGGGTGAGAACCCCGCGCAGTACTTGGATGAAAAAACCAAGGAGAAAGCGTTGGAAGAAGAGATGAAAAGAACATATGGAATAGAGAGGGGGTCACGCAGTATGATCGTCAAGAGGATTAGTGATGTCGTGACATGGATGGCCACTAATCTCATGGCCTACAAAATGTTGCTAAAGTGTCGTAAGAAATAAGTCCCTATTGGGGTGCGTCGCAGTTGTAGCACAGTGTGAAATGGCACGTCGCTCAATTGGGATCCTTACCTGTTAAACGTATTCATGGAGGACTGCAAAGGCATGTAGGATCTCAACACAGAGTTCCACTACTCATGGCTATTCATGTTGATCGTTCTAATGGGGTGGAGAGAACCCCCATACTCGTACTTTTGCATCCAAATATGTCAGTGTCATACAACCCAATACACGTCGTTGGGGAGAAACTCTGACCCTAAGAACAAAAGCACAAACATGAGTACCTTTGCTAGGTACTTCGCAGAGATCCAAGAGAGTATCACCAACACTTGGCCAATAATCCAGAGGTAGTCGTGAAATTCAAGGACGTCCCCAAATTCAAGGCGTCCAAGCACAACATGTGGATCCAGGTGTGTAGGGATCCAGGCAAGGAGTGGCTCCAAATGAGATAGTGTGTCACGGAGGATGACGTAGAGATGGATATGAGGGATTGGCCCAATGAATGGAAGATCCTAGTCTTAGATCAAGAAGTACCTCAGGGCATGCAGGTGGATGCAGGGAAGGCCAAGACACCTATAGGAGATAAAGTTTCACCCAATAAGCTGAAACCAACACAGAAGCCAATGCGGCAAAAGGAGGGGGATGCAGGAGAGAAGGACGTGCAGGAAGCAAAGAAGGATGCGCAGGTAGGAAAGAAGGACATTGCCTCGCAAAATAAAGACCAAAGAGTAGGGGCTATGGGAACATAGGGAACCCCCTCAGCATCCACCCCCCAGTGTTAGGGACCTAACCCCTCACATAGGTAGAATAATATATTTTCATGTAATAAAGGTCAATATTAATAAGGCCTAGAAATAAGGAAGAATAAGTCAAATGTAAGAATACCTAATAGAAGCTTCCGCTTCTAGAAGGATCTTCCTCTAGATTGTTCTTTTGGATAGACATTTTTAGTATAAATAGGAGTAGAGGGTATGAGAAGTTTTGTCTTGGATATTATTGTAATAGAGCTATGCTCTACTGGAGGTTTCCCCCTCGAAGAGGCAAGTGAACATTGCTCTCAGTAATCAAAGTGTTCTTTCTGGTGTTATTCTGGTATTATTGTGGTATAGTTCTGGTTATATCATTGTTTGTCTTCCATTTCTAGCCAATTATTTATATTCTGCATACTATTTTATATTTGGAATATTACAAGTGGTATTAGAACACCTTCCTCGACAAAAAAATGTGGGTTATTTTTTTTTTCAGGGTAGAGACGTATTATGTCATATTTAAGCTACATAGATTTTTTGTTATGCACATAAACCCGTGGTCAGGGATTCATACACGCAGGAAATACAAGTGGTACTTAAGCGCACATCTATTGGCTACCCTTGTAACCCCTTCGAGTGGCAGCGCATCAAACATCACCTGTATACGTATCGACCTAGATCTCCTGAATCCCTTCATAAATAAATCGATCATCCACCTGACTGCTATAGAGCCACCGAGAACGACACTCGGGAATACACTCTCTAGTACCTGGGTAGTCGGGTAGTACGACTAAGGGCACAGTCTATCCTCCTTAGTTGGATCCCTGAGATATTGGGCCGAGTACTACTATTGGACACCGCACGTATATCAGAGAGTTATATCACAGGGAAAACCCTTGTCTGTAGAACACTTTAATACCATAACCCTTGGGATGGAAACAAAAACATAACAGACAAGATCTATTGCCGCGCAACTGAAATTACTACACATTTCTTCCTGTTAAGCATTTGGGCATGTCATCACTGCAATATTCTTCAGATCGGAGTATAACTCCGCAAGAGTTAAAAAAAAAAATGGATCTTGTCTGCACTATTATTTGAGACCTATCCCGTTGGATTCCTCTCTTTTCCCTTTTTGCAGTCATAACTCTCATTTTTTAGCAAATTGTTTTCTCGTGGACTCGACCCCCTTCCAACACCCTTATTTGGGCTTTACCCCATTGGATTCCACTCGTCGCCCTGATTGTTGTGATACACTTAACCCATAACCCATTTTCTATGTCGTCCCACTTGCCCATTTTTGTGTTCCCTCTTCATAATGGCCCACACCTGTAGCCAAGACTAGGAAGCTCACTTCAATTCCTTGCACTCTAATTTCACAAAAACCCAACAAGAAGTGAGACAACTCAATGCCAATGTTGCCACTGTCAATAAAAACATGCATTCCTCCATCGATGCCAAAATAAAGGACCTCAAACAAGATCTCAAACAAGACCTCGCTACCCATCTTGAATCCTTCAATACCCAGTTTGTCTCCTTCACTGCGATGATGTGCAACAAGTTGCATATCCCTGCAGATCTTCCCTCATCTGACCCACCTTTGCAAACCGAAGGTGAAACTTCCTCTCATTCCTAGAATTTTCAGCCCCATCACTTTTAGTGTGACCTACGCCTTCCACGTGTGGATGTGACCAAATTTGATGGCTCAGATCCCACTAGCTGGGTTACTCAAATGGAACATTATTTATCTTTGTATGGAATTACATATGCTTTGGCCAAACTCTGGTATGGTGTTCTCCATCTATATCAATAACATTGGCAATGGTGACAATGGAGAAAAGAATCCCGCCAAGGGTATGTGGCTTGGACACACTTTGTGGAGAAGATTTATGAACGCTTTGACATTGACACCAACCATTTAGGTCGTTTGACAAAGTTGAAACAATCTGGCATAGTGGAAGACTTTATAGCTTCTTTTGAGTGATTGGATTTCCATACAGAGGGCATGTCTGATGTTTTTTTCCGAGAATGTTTTATCAGTGGCCTCAAGGATGAGATTCTTGCCCATTTCCTCATGGCTCGGCCTCAGATTTGGGTGGACACTACTAAAATAGCTAAGGAAGCACAACATGTTGTCTCTTCTCAAAACCGAAAACCCTCATTTATTCCTCGCACTAAACCAGTCACTCCCATTACTCCTTCTACTCCACTAAAGGTCCAGAAATTGTCCAGGGAAGAAATGGTTGAACGCCAACTCAAAGGCCTTTGTTATAATTGTGATGACAAATTTTCTTGGGCACAAGTGTAAGGAACAAAAGATTTTTATGGACATCTCGAAGGATTTTTCGGAAGACGATGTTGAGGTTCCCCTTGTGGTCATGTCACCTGAACCCACTAACATGACCCCTCCCTCAGACCCTCCCGAAGTAGAACCGATCATTTCCCTAAATGCTCTCACGGGCTTCTTTGCTCCCCAAACCCTCAAGCTAATTGGTTACATTAAGCATAGGAAGGTTATCATTCTTGTTGATAGTGGAAGCACCCATAATTTTATTCATCATCGCATTGCCCAAGAAACTAATTGTTATATATGTGTCATCGATAATTTTCAAATCATGATTACCAATGGCGGGTCCATGAAATGTGGAGGGCATTGTGAAAATGTGTCTCCAAATTGGTCAGTACCACATGAAATCTCATATATTTTTTATCGACATGGGCAGTTGTAGCATTGTGTTGGGTGCAGAATGGATAAGGACTTTGGGTCCCATTCTTATGGATTTTAAAGAATTAACCATGAAATTCGACCAGGAGGGCCAACAATATAAGTTCCAAGACATTATCGTCGGTTCCCTGGAGATCATCAGTTATCATCGCATGGAAAATATGCTCAAAAAAAATTATTCTGGCATTATTGCACAACTCCATGCCATTCAAGCCACTAAGACACCCTTTGTGCAGCCAAACCTCCAATCCATCATCTCTAAACATCAAGTGGTTTTTTCCACTCCCCAGTGACTCCCTCCTTCCCATGTTGTTCATGATCATTCTATTACCCTTGTCCCCAGAATCCTTCCTCCCAATATCCATCCCTATCATCATCCATTTTCCCAAAAAAATGAAATTGAGAAAATTGTTCAAGAATTGCTCAAGGCAGGTGTTATACGCCCTAGTACGAGCCCCTACTCTTCTCCTGTAGTCATGGTCCTTAAGAAAGAAGGTTCTTGGCACATGTGTCCTGACTTCCATGCCCTCAACAAACTCACCATTAAAGATAAATTTCCCATTGATGACATCTTGGATGAATTGAGTGGCACCCAGTTCTTAACTAAACTTGATCTTCATTCTGGATACCACCAGATACGTATGGATGAGGCAGACATTCCTAAGACCGCATTTATAACTCATGAGGGCCACTATGATTTTTTGGTCATGCCCTTTGGCTTGTGTAATTCTCCCTCCACTTTCCAAAGCCTCATGAATCATGTCTTCCATCCTTTTCTCCGTCATTTTTTCTTAGTTTTCTTTTATGATATACTCATCTATAGTAAAACCTAGACAACCCATATTGTTCATGTGGATCAAGTTCTCCATCTACTCTCTCAGCACCAACTTTTCCTCAAACAATCTAAATGTGATTTTGGTGCCTCAAAAGTTGATTACTTAGGTCATCTTGTTGGCAAGGCCAGTGTCAGGTTGGATCCTAAAAAGATTGAAGCTATGCGAGATTGGCCCTACCCAAAGACTCTCAAAATCTTGCGTGGATTTATGGGTTTAATAGGTTATTATCGCAATTTTGTTAAGAATTATGGAAATATTGCTCACTACTCTTCTTAAAAAGAATTCTTTCACTTGGACTCCAACAGCTTCTCAGGCTTTTCAAACCTTGAAGATGGCCATGTGCACCACTCCAATCCTAGCGCTTCTTGATTTCACAAAGACCTTTGTGTTGGAATGTGATCCTTCCGGGAAAAGAATTAGAGTAGTCCTTATGCAAGAGGGTTAACCTTTGTCTTTTACCAACAAACAACTGTCATAGAGAAATTTGGGCAAATCAATCTATGAAAAGGAAATGTTGGTTATTTTTCATGTCGTGGATCTTTGATGCCCTTATCTATTGGGTAAACGCTTCCAAATTAAGGCATATCATCAAAGTTTCAAGTATTTTATAGAACGTCTTTCCTCCCCAAAGCAACAAAAATGGGTGACTAAGCTCTTTGGATATGATTATGAGATCATTTACAAGGCAAAGACAATGTGGTTGTTGATGCACTTTCCAGAAAATATGAAGATGAAGGGTCTGTTTTTTCTCTCTCCTTCATTGTACCAGATTGGATCCAAGATTTTCACCAGGAATGGCTACATGATCCCAAAAGTTTGCATCTTAAACAACAATTTCAGGCCAATTCTCCAGTTTCCCCAGGGTACTCTTGGCTCAATGATGAGCTTCAATACAAATACTGTTTGTATTTAAGTAAACAATCAAAACTTAAATTCATGGTACTTTCTGAGCTTCATGCTACACCCACAGCTAGGCACTCGGGGTTTACCAAAACCTATGACTGGATCAAACGTTCTTTTTTATGGGATAGTATGAAACAGGACGTTCGCAATTTTGTGGAAGAATGTGATGTCTGTCAACGCAACAAGGGCGAAACAGTCAAAGCTCATGGCACACTACAACTGCTTTCGATTCCACCTACTATTTGGAGGGATATCTCTATGGATTTTATTGTAGACTTACCTAAATCAGCCAATAATCAGTCATCATGGTAGTAGTTGATCGTCTTTCCAAGTATGTTCATTTATGTGCTCTTCAACACCCATTTATAGCCTCCATTGTGGCTCAACTTTTCATGGATCAGGTCTTCAAGCTTCATGGCATGCCACATTCTATTGTTTATGATCGCGACCCAACTTTCACCAACAATTTTTGGCAAGAATTGTTTAAGCTACAAGGCACCCAATTGCATCTCAGCACAACTTATCATCCTCAAACTGATGGTCAAACTGAAGTTGTCAACAAGTGTTTGGAAACATGTTTGAGGTGTTTTGCATCGGAAAGGCAAAATCAGTGGGCCCAATGGTTACCACTAGTTGACTGGTGGTACAACACTTTGTACCATACAACTGTTGGAGTTACTTCACACACACCTAGGATTTATTTTTCCTAAGGTTTTTATTTTTTTATTAGTCATAATTAGTCATTATCCAGTCTCCTATATTTTAGGAGAGAATATTCTCTTTCAGTTCACACTTTAGTTTGACTAGTTGAGTTGAGTTTAAATGTTGCATTGGGATCATCACCATGCAACATTGGGATCATCACCATGCTAATTTGACCTTTCCTTGGTATCATCACCAAAGTGGCGCATTATCCTTGATTCCTTGAGTTAACTCTTCACTACTCTCTGTTCAGTCAGTTAACTAAAGACTAGTTGACTAGTTAACTCAACTAGGTGGCAATTCACTCCCGTAACTGCCTGAGAGACTAGAATAGGTGGTAGTTCACTCCCGTAACTGTTGGTGTGTGTCCATATCACTCTAGACCACCAATATGGCGACTTGGTTCACCTCAAGTCGAACTCATTGAGTTATATAGAGTATATCATGTGTAAATTATTCATTATTCATAACGGTTAATGAGAATTTTTTCCATTCTTTCTCTCCTTCTTCTTCTTTTTCCAATTCTCTCTGCAAATGTGTGTATCATTGTTTAGCTGGATCTATTATGTGTAGGTTCAACACATTTACATAGTATTAGAGCCGACAGAATGCTAAGCAAAAGCTACACCAAAAATTTTTGCAAGTACAAAAGATTGGAGACAGCGGAAAGATGGAATTCCAAAAAGAATTCATTCTTACACCTTACAACTATTTTGCATGGAAGGAGAAAATAGCCATACATATTTTATCCAGAGGGTTGTATAGGTTAACCATGAATACGGATATAGAGCCGACATCAGCCATAGAAAAATCCAAGTACTTAAATCGCATGGATGAGGCACTCGGAACAATTTGCAGTCTTATTTCTCTCGATCTCCTTTTTCATATATCTTCCTGTAAGACTCCCAATGAAGCCTGGACCATATTGGAATGGCTCTTTGGAAAACAAGATGAGATGAGGGGACACATGCTGGAGGTGGAGCTTCTCACATTGGATCCAAAAAGCTTCGAGAATATCCAAGATTTCTTTACAAAATTCAAGGATTTACTATCACAACTCAAAGCTTGTGAGGTTGATAAATCGAAGGAGGAGAAACAAATGGTTCTCACCATTCTCTCCAAGATTGGTATTGAATTCTCAATATTCGTATCCACATTCCATACTGTCAGATTCGCCTCTGGAGCCACCTGGAAGATGCCTTCTCTTGAGGACTTGATCGAATCCCTAACACAAGAGAAAACCAAGCTCATCAACATGGGCAAAATCAAAGGCCCAAGGGCGCATGCACTAATTGTGCATGAAGGCAGCCACAAATATCAGAAATCTAAAGATAAAGATAAGCAGAATTCTCATGCACATATGAAGAAGGAAGGGTACACAAAACCCTTCACCGATGCCTCCGGATCCAAAGGAGAAAAGGGAAGAAAAAGAGAGAAATGCACATACTGTCACAAAGGATTCCATTCGGAATCTGCATGCATGAAAAAACAAATATACCTGATGTCCCAGATACTTTAACAAAACAACCTTGAAGATCGCATCCCCAAGGGTGCAAAGAAGAAGAAGCCAGAAGATCCGAATTCCAAGAAAGAAAATTCTAGCCATGCCTTGATTGCAATCAAATCCTCTCCCGATGCTTGGATCGTAGATTCAGGAGCATCACATCACATGGTTTCCTTAGAAGCAGTCTATTCTTCTTTGGATGCATGCAAAGGTCCTCCTATTCTGATGGGGGACAACTCTTCTGTCGAAGTCACCAGCAAAGGAAGGATTGAACTCACCAACGGAAGCTTCGAAAACATGTTGCATGTTTCCAAGCTTTTTGTCAACCTTCTCTCTGTGTATCAGATGACAAATTCTGGCACCAGAAAGAAAGTCGTATTCACATCAAATTCCGTGGACATATACGACATGCAAACCAACTCCAGGGTTGCTACCAGTGAGGTAAATCATTAGTCTAGATTGTATACATTTTTTGAATTCATTGAACCTGATTCTGCTTTACTGCTTACTCATGCTGATGAAAGTAGTAGGATATGGCACGAAAGGTTTGGACATTTGAATTTCATATACATGCAACGACTTAGCAAGCACAGATTAGTTGATGGTCTACCAGACATCCTCTTCTCCAAGGGAATATGTGAGGGATGTGTTCTCGAAAAACACCCTCAAGAGAAATTCGTCAAAGAAAAGTCTCAGCGAGCTTCCGCACCTTTAGATCTGATCCACAGTGACCTCATGGGTCCTTTTTCGCATCCATCGATCAACAAATCGAGGTTTGTTCTTATTTTTGTTGATGATTCTCATGTTTTACTTGGATCTACTTTCTCAGGAAAAAATCTGAGGTCTTTTAACACCTCAAAGATTTCAAAGATTTGGTTGAGACACAGTCCGGAAAGATCAAAGTCCTCTGAACTAATAACGGGGGAGAGTATGTGAATCATGAGATTCATAATCTTTTCCATGAGGCAGGGATTCAGTTGCAGCATATAGTTTCCTACACTCCGCAACAAAACAGAGTTGCCGAGCGGAAAAACAGAGCTCTAAAGGAGATGACATCTTGCATGTTGCATGCAAAGTCACTACCACAGAGACTATGGGCCGAAGCACTTAACTGTGCAACATACATCCAAAACAGATCTCCTCATAGATCTGTCAAGGATAAGACCCCCTACGAGGCTTGGAGTGGCCTCAAACCGGAAGTGGCCCACTTTTACTTTTTTGGTTCACGTGCATGGGCCCAGATTCCCTCTGAAAAGAGGAAGGCACTTGATCCACAGAGCACTGAGTGCATTTTTGTTGGATACCTCAATGGTGTGAAGGGATATCATCTTATTGATCTTTCCTCGGACCAACTCATCATTGAGCATAATGTCCAATTCGAGGAAAGTGTCTCGCATGTACCTCAACAGTCGTATGCAGACACCTTCACTCTTCCACCTGTTTGAGATGATGAGCATGCACATGCTGACTCTTCTTCAGATAAGAGTTCTGATTCAGAGGACTCAGATGATTTAGATTCAAAGTCAGTACAGTCAGATGCAGACGCAGAGCTAGAGCAGAGGCCCAAGTGGGCACAGACTACTCTTCAGGATGCAGGGGATCTCGTTGGTGATCCAGCCGATACTAGGAGGACTTGATCTGATTTCGAGGAGCCTCCTATTGCACTCACTGCCACTAAACCATTGCCTTCCAGGCATCTTTTCTTGGTTCAGTCTTCAGATCCACAGTCTTATGGCGAGGCTGCTGGAAATCCCTTTTGGGAATCTGCCATGCAGGAGGAGTACAACTCCCTCCTCGAGAACCAGACTTGGGATCTGGTTCCCCTTCCTTCTGGGAGGAAACTTGTCAAATGCAGATGGGTTTACAGGACCAAGAGCGCAGCAGATGGACAGATCAGCAGATACAAAGCCAGGCTTGTCGCCAAAGGCTTTCATCAGGTTCATGGTATTGACTATGATGAGACCTTCGTTCCAGTAGCGAAGATGGATTCCATATGATTGGCACTTGCCATTGCGGCAGCCAAGGGATGGGAAGTCCATCAGATGGACGTGAAGAATGCATTTCTTCACGGTGATCTCTCTGAGGAGATCTACATGGAGCAGCCCCATGGATTTATGCAGGACTCATCTTTGGTCTGTCGACTGAAGAAGTCACTTTATGGCCTCAAGAAGCCTCTGAGGGCATGGTATGCCAAGATCGACTCCTACCTATTATCACATAAATTTGTACGTTGTAAATCAGACCGGAATGTATACATGCTCAAGACGACTGATTCACTTCTACTTTTAGTTCTGTATGTCGATGATTTGCTGATCACCGGTTGCTCGACTTCAGCGATTACTGCAATCAAGAGGATTCTTCACGACAGGTTTTTGATGACGGACATGGGTCCGCTACACTTCTTCCTTGGACTTGAGATCAGTCAGGATGCATCAGGCATCAAACTGTCTCAAGCCAAGTATGCACGAGATCTCCTTGAGAGATTTCACATGACAGACTGCAAGTCTTCTCCGACTCCTTTCCTATCAGGAGTCAAAATTGAGGATGGTGGGGAGACTCCACTGGTTGACAGCGCACTGTATATACAGTTGATGGGGAGCTTTTTGTATCTCACACACTCCAGACCAGACATCCCATATGCAGTTGGCGCAGTTTCCAGGTTCAGGTAGGAGCCGCATGAGCTACATTAGAAAGTTGCAAAGTGTATCCTTCGATACGTACAAGGCACATTCACCTTTGGGATTCATTATGCAACAGACTCTACATTAGATCTCATTGGTTTTACTGATTCCGACTGGGCTGGCGATAGCATTGATTGCAAGTCCACATCTGGTTACTCACTCAGTCTTGGTTCCGGGACTATCTATTGGCCGACCAAGAAGAAAGTTTCCATTGCTCTACCTTCAGCTGAGGCAGAGTATAGAGGGGTAGTTAACATAACCATTCAAGCTATGTGACTACAACATTTTCTCACTGAGTTGGGAATTCAGTTTCATCGGTCAATCATCATCTGGTGTGACAACCAGAGCACTCTGAAGTTTTGCAGAGATCCAGTTCAGAGGCAGCGGACGAAGCACATCGAGATCCACATGCACTATATCCGGGACTTGGTACACAAGGGGATCATCGACTTATAGTTCTGTCCTTCAGCAAAACAGACGACGGACATTTTCACCAATACCTTCACTGAGCAGAAATTCCATTCTCTGCAAGGTCGTCTTGGAGTGAAGGACACAGTTTCCTAGCAACTGTAGTTCTTCTTTTTTTTTACATACATTGTACCTTGAGGGGGGAGGTTTCCCATGAGGTTTTCCCTCTTTCCTCACTTTATTTTCAGTGTATCTTCTATACTTGGGTACCCAACATGGCCTCGTTGCCGGGACCCAATCTTTATTTTCACCATAGTGATGTTCAGGGGGGGTGTTGGAGTTACTTCACACACACCTAGGATTTCTTTTTCCTAAGGTTTTTATTTGTTTATTAGTCATAATTAGTCATCATCCAATCTCCTATATTTTAGGAGAGAATATTCCACCTAGAGAATATTCTCTTTTAGTTCACACTTCAGTTTGACTAGTTGAGTTGAGTTTAGATGTTGCATTGGGATCATCACAATGCAACATTGGGATTATCACCATGATAATTCGACCTTGCCTTGGTATCATAACCAAAGTGGCGCATTAGCCTTGATTCCTTGAGTTAACTCCTCACTACTTTCTGTTTAGTCAGTTAACTGAAGACTAGTTGACTAGTTAACTCAACTAGGTGGCAGTTCACTCCCGTAACTGCCTGAGAGACTAGAATAGGTGGCAATTCACTCCCATAATTGTTGGTGTGTGTCTAGATCACTCTAGACCACCACTATGGTGTCTTGGTTCACCTCAAGTCGAACTCATTGAGTTATACAGAGTATATCATGTGTAAATTATTCATTATTCATAACGGTTAATGAGAATTCTTTCCATTTTTTCTCTCCTTCTTCTTCTTTTTCCAATTCTCTCTGCAAATGTGTGTATCATTGTTTAGCTATATGTATTATGTGCAGGTTCAATACATTTACAGCAAC
The DNA here is from genome assembly GCA_009831015.1 of Picea engelmannii. NCBI lineage: Eukaryota > Viridiplantae > Streptophyta > Pinopsida > Pinales > Pinaceae > Picea > Picea engelmannii. The sequence goes on from ML807887.1 coordinate 283,689, forward strand.
TACTCGCATGACTCCTTTTGAAGCGGTATATGGACAAAAGCCACCTTCAGTTCTCTCATATTTTCCAGGTGTCTCGAAGGTCCAAGCGGTTGACCAAACACTTACAGTTTGAGAGGTTATTCTCCATACCCTCAAAGAGAATTTGTTCATGACCCAGAATCACATGAAGCAACAAGCAGATCAAGGTCTCTCTGAACATTAATTTGCAGAAGGGGATCATGTGTTTCTTCGATTGCAACCTTACAAGTAAAATTCCCTCAAGGCTAACCATTGTCAGAAACTGGTGCCCAAATTTTATGCTCCTTATAATGTTCTCAAGCATGTGGGGCAGGTGGCCTATGAGTTAGATTTTTCCAAGTCATTCTAATATCCATCATGTTTTTCATATTTCCTGATTAAAGAAGGTGATTGGAACTAAGTGTCAAACTCAAACCAACCTTCCTGAGTTGGACGAAAAAGACTCCATTTGGCTACAACCACAAGCAGTTTTGTACTAGCATGAGCGTCGTCTGCATTAGCGAACCATCAAGGAAGTGTTAGTTAAGTGGAAAGATACAACTCCAGCATATGCCACTTGGGAACCAACTACCATTCTGCAGCAATTTCCCCATCTCAAGCCTTGAGGACAAGGTTGTTTTTAAGGGGGAGGACATGTTAGGGACCTAACCCCTCACATAGGTAGAATAATATATTTCCATGTAATAAAGGTCAATATTAATAAGGCCTAGAAATAAGGAAGAATAAGTCCAATGTAAGAAGACCTAATAGAAGCTTCTATTTCTAGAAGGATCTTCCTCTAGATGGTTCTTTTGATAGACATTTAGTATAAATAGGAGTCGAGGGTATGAGAATTTTTGTCTTGGATATTATTGTAATAGAGCTATGCTCTGCTAAAGGTTGCCCCCTCGAAGAGGCAGGTGAACATTGCTCTCAATAAACAAAGTGCTCTTTCTGGTATTATTCTGGTATCATTTTCGTATTATTGTGGTGTTGTTCTGGTTATATTGTTGTTCATCTACCATTTCTAGCTAATTATTTATGTTCTGCATACTATTTTATCTCTGAAATATTACAGTATCCTACTTCATAGTATATCCTCCATATGAAATTTCCATGAAAAGTAGTTTGAACTAGTAAGTAGAAAATCACTTAGACTAACCATATTACAATGCGTAGGGAAGATGAATTCAAAAGCATAAACTAATTGTTTAGATATAAAGCTTGTTACACCTCATATTCACTTCAATGCACCCTATATGTTTTCACCATATGAGATCCATCACATGAACAGATTATGTGTATCATTGTATCATAATGAGCCAAAAGTGTGGTTATCTTTGTACTCATGTATTGTATTGGGCCATGCTTAAATGATCTATATAATAGTGAGGAACCTAAGTGGAGTCTCGAGACACCTTCTGGTTGATCATAACTCATAGCCTTAGTCCCCATTTCAAGATATTCCTTGTTCTTATTGCTTAGGTTGACTTCCCCTTCATGGAATTAAGTTGTAACCATTTCAATCATTTATGACCTAGGTCGGTATATAAGGGTCTTGGGATGGATCTACCAGAACACGTGATCTAGGGAAACTTCTAGTTTCTCGAACTTCTTTGTATCTAATGTAAAAGTATTGCTCATGTTGTAAAGGTTGTCAAACATATTTAAAGCACACTTATCTTATGCCTACGCATGGACCCCCATATTATGTATTTGTCACACTTTGGCCATCAACTATTGAGATGATCCTACAAATGTTCACCATGTTCCACACTTCTTGAGGCAGTTTCACAAATCTCGAGGTACTTCACATATCCCAAGGCATTGGTCACATTGTTCAAAGCACTTTTGGGATATTTCCACATGCATGAGTCTTCTCTTGGCATGCCACATTGAGGATTATAGAGCATTCTCTCAATTCATCACTTTTTGAGCCATTTATTACTTGATATGAGGGCTTACCTTGCACATGTGGATTTTTTACTAGTTGTTGGAGAGTTTTATGACTTATTTTTATTTGGAGGGTCACTTTCCACCTTTATGGAGGTGCTTTACTTGATACATGGACGTGATCATACCTTGGAGACATCATTTGAGGACTTATGAGCATGATTAGAGAGCCCTCCACTTTTTGAGGGTTTTTTTCACATTATCCATGAGGTCTTTCCACCTCTGAAGGATAGGCGTTGGCTTATTTTTTCCATAGAGGACTTCTACACCATGATTTGAGGCCTATTTTATGCACTTGGAAGGGAACATTGAGATCCTTCACCAATTCAACTTCTCTTTTGTGGGACGGCCCCCTCTCTTGGAGGGTTTTATGTACATGTGGCATGTTTTACTTGTATCTTGACTTAATCCCCTTCATTATATGGATGATAAATCACTTTTGTAGTTCTCCTAGGCTAAATTTAAGGGAATTATAAAATAATAAAGAATGAGAAGGATGTAGACGCTCATCTATAAATAGAGGCTCTCCTCTCATTCTGAATGTTTGTTGTCGTTGGATATCATTTGAGAATACAACTTATTGAAGATGTACCTATTGGAGGTTTTGGTGTTAATTCTTTTAGCACTCTCTTCCTTGGTTTATTTCTTGTTGCATCAAATATTTGTTGTGATAGTTCAAGACTTCTACTAGATTTCAAGATCAATCCATTGAAGGTTACTATACCACTTGGAGAGAAGACCATTTAGGGTGTGTTCCTTCCTTCTTCTTTTGTTAGCTTGGGTAAGTGCTCAATCCTTTGCTTTGTTTTTCCTCTCGGTTCATTGGCAAGGGTTATAAGTATTTTATTCAAATTATAGTTGATCTTGTTGGTGATTTTTTTTTCTTGATTAAGTAAAAGATTATTCTACCTTAGGGGTTTTAATCTCTTAACCCTAATCCTTAAGATTAGAAAGACCATTTCTTAGAAGGACATATTTATTGACCCCATAAGTCCTAGTGGGAAAAATGCACTTGGCTTCTATGAACAACCAACCAAAAAACCCTAAAATCTAAAATATTTTGTTTTTTGTTTTGTTTAGAAAGAAATTTAATGGTGAAAAATCAAAGAAAAAACTTAATTTGGATTTCTTTCCTAGTCTACTGCATAGATCATTGATTATTCCATTTCCTTGATTAATTTTATTAAGGGTTTGTGCTTAATTGTTTATCTTTAACCCCCAAAAGGCAAAATGACCCTATAGATTTATGTTTCAAGGTTATATCTAACTTCTTGTGGGGTAATTTAAAAAAATTTCAAATCTTGAAAATACATAAAAATAATAAAAACTAGGTTTGGAGAAACCCTAAAGCTCAGGTCCAATGCTCAAAGGTTCATATTTTCTCATACATAGCTTATATTTCATTTTTAGATTGTTATTACAAGTTTATCTTACATATCTAGTGGTGAAAATGATCTCTAAAATACTTATAATTGTTTATCTTTCATTCGGAAATCTTGTTGGTGAATTTCAGTGCTAACATTGGAAATCCTAAGGAGATTTCACCATCTATTTAACAAGTTCATACTTAATTCATTATTACATATATTTGGAGCTTGATTTTAACACGTAATGGGATGTTATTTTGTTGTATATCATTATCCCTAATGAAAACATCCAATATGTATTTCTTTCAAGTAGATTTTATTTCTCTTGGATAGTTTTCTCTTCACTTCAAATCTGAACTTTTTGCGTTAATTAATCATAAAAACAAATTTAGAATTTGTGGGTAGCCGTAAGCTTGTCCTTTTCTAGCATATAATTGATTAATGTTAATAGTACACATCTCACTATCAATTTATGCTAAATGATTTCACTCTTTGTTCCCAAAAGTAGTTTAAAGGTGGTTAATGCATTTTTGAAGTCTCATTTGTTGAGTGACAATCATTTAATTGCAAATCTGAATTTGTTTACATTGTTTATCTTTCATATCAGATTTGGTACACATATCAACTAGCTCCTAACCCTATTTCTCGAGTGGATATATTGGTGGTTTATTGTATTATTTCTAATTGTTTATATTTGAAGCATTTAATCACGTATCAGAATCCTTGTGCATCTAATTGTTATACATTTTGTGGATTCTTTGAAGTAAATCATAAGAATGTATGGTAATTAATCCATTAAAAGGTTTACTTAATCAAATAGGGATACCCCGATTTTAGGAGATGGCCTAAAGTGGAGGGGAAATTGCACTAAGGTCACAGTGGTGCAATTCCCATCTTGTTGCCCCGAGTTAACACATGTACTAAGAATTTTCACCAAGCTTGGTGATAGTTCAGACAGAAACATTTTTTGCATCGTTGTCGAGGATAAAGTCCACCTCTAAGTATTTGTTGGGTTTATTTTTGTGTGTATTTGATGAGATTGTTGTGAATGCTAACCTAAGTTTTCTCATCTGGCAACTCCACCTAAAGAAAAAATAACAAAAAGATACTCTGCAAGGACAAACTCCCAAGGTATTGTTCCTCTTGTGCCTTAACCTAAGTTTATTTATAGAAGAAGATATATGCTTGAGACAAGAGAAGTGAATAATCAATTAGGACTTGAATCTATGCAAGATATAAACATATTATTTGTTGATAATTTAATTGTCCTTAATCAAAATCAAATCGTTGCTCCTTGGTTCGTTGATTGTTATGAATGATTTATTTCTACCATTGTAGGTCATCCTCATGATTTACCTAGTTCATTGGAAAAAATGTCTTTGTTTCATGGTGATAATGTTATTGGTGTTAATGAACATTGGGATGTTTTCATGGATTTTGTTAGCATTCTTTCAATCGAACATTTTGATGTGTTTTCTACATGCTTTTCTCTATCATTGAAGAAAGACACTAGAAAGTGGTTTCTTGAATTGCATGATAATAGTATCAACTCTCTTAATGCTTGTAAAAATGTTTTATTTGATAGATGGTTGGAAAAGAGATATAATAGGTCTTTTTTGAATGCCTTAATTAAAATGAAGAGCAAGAGGAATGAAAATGAAACAATGGATGAATTTAATTTTAGATTTGATAAAATTGTCAAGATATTTTTCAAAGACATCAACTTACGCCAACCACTATCTTGTTATACTATTTGAACTCTTTCTGAGGTCAGTTCAGTCTCTTTGTGAATGAAGCCAAGCCTACCGATGTAATGAATGCTAAGAAAAAGGCCAAGAGATTGAATTACAATTGGGTTTGGTCAGGGAAGTCGGATATCCCAAATCCTCCTAGAGCTAGAAACGACCCTAAGCCCAAAGTCGTTCATACTACCGAACCTACACATGATCCTCTCACCACCATCCTGGAAGAAATAAAGAGGTTAGAAATTAACTTCTCGCAAACCACGAAAGCCTTACAAAGTAGACTTATTCAAGTGGAAATTAATCAACAACAACAAAAAGTTTCCTCCTAGGTATGGGTATTGAGGCCCTCCCAATCAAAGACCTTCTGCAACTTTGGAACCAACTAGTATGCTTGATCATGATGGGTATCGACGCACTACAAGACCTTCCACAACTTTGGAGCCAACCCATATGCTTGATTATGATGCTCCTTATTCTTGGCAAGCTTGTAATAATTTCCACGATGAAAGAACCTATGCCAGGTACATTGAGTTTACTAAACCTAATCCTCAAGGTGATGAGAGTTATGTAGATCCCTGCAACAATACATTTGAGGAAAGAAAAAAGTTTACACTGTCCTAAGAAAGCATGCAACAAGTCAAGAACAAGTCCATAGAGGCAGAAAGGGCAACAAGGATTTTTGGTGAGAGGCCATCTTAAGAGAAAATCCAAGAGATGTACACCAATAGGTTTAAAGGTGTGACCTATCAAAGAAAAAAAAGTAACCCTCCTCAAAGAGAATCAACAAGGCTCTTTGAAGCTCCCTGAGAAAGATAATGAACATGTAGGACCAAGTGTGGAGGTACCTCAAAGTGATCTTTCAACGAGTAATCATTTTGAGTTAAAGTTGGATGTAACAAATTGGATGAGTAATACCAAGGTATCTCTTCCTATAATTGAATTGGCAAAAATTCCTTTCGTAAGAAATCAAATGAAGGGATTTTTGGGGCTTGAAATGATGAGTCAAACAACCCAAGTTATAGACGATAACAAAGATACCCCTATTATTCTCCAAATCATGAGTCAAGAAGGAAGGAAGAACCCAAGTCACCAACCCTTTTTCATATATTTGGTAGTGGGTGACTTATTGTTGCATAATTGCATGTTGAATTTTGGAGCCTCAACCAATGTAAGGTCTCTTACAGTAATGAATCAATTCGGATTAAAAACAATAAGACCATATAGAAATATGTGTAGTGGATTCCATGGAAGTCAAAGTCTATAGTTTAATTAAAGATCTTAGTGTAAGCTTAGTATTCTACCTAGACATTTCATTGCTAATGGATGTGGTTGTAATTGATGTGCATTGTTGATCTTGGAGGTAGCATCCAAATGGACCTATCTTATGTTGTTATCCCTACTTGTGAGAATACCTTTGTGACTTTGCACCGTGAACAAATGAAAAGATATCATATAGAAGACCCCTTAGATCCTATGAACTTGTTGGTTTTGCTATGAGAAAGATTTAGGATCTTATATTGTGCTTGCAATTGAAATAGCTCCAAAGGAAAATGTCATCAACATTTGCAAGATGAACTTTGATGGAGCTAAGTTTAAAACAAAGGATAAACAGTGGTGTTTGTTTCTCTGGAGGGTGACACTTTGTGTCATGCCTTTCGTTTAAAATTTGAAGCAACAAATAATGTGGCTAAACATAAAATGTTTTTACTCAAATTGAACATGGCTAAAGCTATGGGAATTAAGATTTTGAAAATTCAAGGTGACCCAAATTTGGTAATCCTACAAGTAAAAGGCCAATTCACTTGTAAAAATGAAAAATTAAAAAAGTATAAGAATGTTGTGTGGGATGCCATGGAATCGTTTGATGCATTGTTTATAGAAACAACACCTAGAATGTTAAATGATAAAGTTGATGCTTTCGCTATGGCTGCATCAACTTTCCAACCATGCAAAGATTTCTTGGAAGGTGTAAAGTTAGAGATCACATTTAGACTTTTCGTTCCCAACAATGTTGAACATTGGCAATTTTTTGTTGATGATGCCCAAATTATAAGATTCATAAACAACCTTCAAGAGTTTGCTAAGAATGAGATTGATTGGAGAGAAAAAGGAACATATTACTAAGAGTAATTAATAGACAACAAGATTCTCGGTGCTCTAGTTCCTTTAGAAAGGATGTTTCACGATCATGACATGTATAAGGAAAAGAAAGAGATGGTTAATCCCTATCTGTACATAGATATCAACATTTGATCTCAAGGAGTCTTAAGATTGTAAAAATTAGTAAAGGAACCTCAAGCAAAGAAAGAAAAGAGATTAAGGATTTGATCAAAGAATACAAAGATGTCTTCACTTGGTCTTATGATGACTTGAAAGCTTAAAAGGGTGATATAAGCAAACTTACTATACCCTTGAACGAGGATGCCAAACCTTTCCGACAAAAGTTGAGATAGATTAATCCAAAGTTGGCTCTCCTTATTCAAAAAGAATTGCAAAAGTTGCTTGAAGCAAAGATTATCACACCTACAAGGCATTCAACTTGGGTATCTAACCTTGTAGTAGTAAGAAAGAAGACAAGTGAGATTACACTCTACGTTGATTTCAATGACCTAAATGTGATGTTTGAGAAGGATAATTACGCATTGCCTAACATGGAACATTTGCTCCTATTAAGAACCAAATATCAATATAGCATAGAAAAACCTCGGAATAGGTACTCAACGCCTTGAAAAAGAGAGAAATTCAGATAATAAGCCTCTTCGAGGGGGGAACCTCCTTATGCCCACATAAATGTCCAATTACAAGATGATTCCAAATGAAAATGTCTCCTTGGTATATATAGGAGACTAGGAGGTATAATTACAACTAATGGACTAAAGCCGACATAAATAAAATAACATTACTAATGTAAT
>ML807888.1:24616-34887 GCA_009831015.1 Picea engelmannii
TGTAATTATACCTCCTAGTCTCCTATATATACCAATGAGACATTTTCATTTTGAATCATCTTGTACTTGAACATTTAAGTGGGGTAAAAGGAGGTTTCCCCCTCAAAGAGGCTTATTATCTGAAATTATCTCTTTTTCAAGGTGTTGAGTACTTTTTTCTGAGGTTTTTCTATGCTATATTGATATTTGGTTCTTAACAGACACTCTGGCCTTTCATTAGCAAAATACATTATTTAATACAGGGCTAAAAAACAGGGTATTACATTTCCCTCCCCCTTATTATGGCACTGTCCTCAGTGCATATACAAAAATGAAATCAATTTTGGTACTCTGCCCGCATGGCATCTTCATGCTCCCAAGTAGCATCCTCAGGACCGTAGTAGGCCCACTGGACTTTTACTAGCTCTATGACTCGATTCTAGAGAATTTTTACTTTTCTGTCCAATATTTAGATTGGATGGACCTGAAAGCCTTCCTCTGTCTCTACCTGAATTAGATGCCAATCAATAACATGGTTAGGATCATGTAGATATTTTTTTAGCAAAGAGACATGAAATACATTATGCACATTCATGGAAGCAGGCAATTCAAGCATGTATGCAATTGGCCCTATTCTGTCCAATATCTCAAATGGACCACAGAATTTGGTTGCTAGCTTTGTACAACTACCCAAATTCAAAGAGCTCTTCTTGGGATTCACTTTTAAAATCACATACTCCCCCACTTTAAATTCTCTAGTTGTCTTGTTCTTATTTGCATAAATTTTCTGTCTATTTTGAGCTGCCTTTAAATTCTTCTTAATTCTAACCATTTGGACTTCCATATCCTTGAGCAATTCTGGCCCATGTGCCACTCTGTCTGTTGGGTTGTCCCAACTTACTGGAGTATTGCATTTCCTACCATACAATGCTTCAAATGGGATCATTTTCAATGAATCTTGATACCCATTATTATAGGCAAACTCAACCAAGTGCAAGTAATCTTCCCACTTAGATGGCTTATCCATCACATACATTCTCAACATGTCTTCAATTACTTGGTTGAATCTCTGTCTGCCCATCTGACTGTGGATGGTAGGCTGTGATAAAGTTCATATTTGTACCAAATCCTTTAAACAATCCCCTCAAGAAATTTGAAGTAAGCTTTGTATCTCTGTCTGAGACAATTTCCTTAGGTATCCCATGCAAACTAGCAATCTCCCTCATGTAAATTTCTGCAATATTAGTTGTTGTACGAGTCATTTTTACAGGAACAAAATGAGCATCCTTTGTCAATTTATCAACCATGACCATGATTGAATCATGTTGTCTTGTTGTCCTAGGATTTTTTTTTATAAAATCAACGGTTACCACTTCCCATTTCTTCTTTGGATTTGGTATTTGTTGTAGCAAACCCACTGGGTGCCTATGCTCAACCTTCACTCTATGACATTCCATACATTTGGTAATGTAATCAACAACATCTCTTTTCATTCCTAGCCAAAAGAATTGGATTCTTACTGTTGCAATTGTTTTCTGGTAACCAAGATGTCCAACATATGGAGAATTATGCATTTCTTTTAATACCAAATTCCTAAGTTCTCCGGAACTAGGAACATAAATTCTATTTTTATGCATAAGTAATCCATCTTCCTCCATCTCATATTATTTAGTTTTCTGTTGTACATTTTCCTGCTGTAATCTTTCTTTTACCTGTAGGTAATGCTGATCCGTAACAACAACATCTAAAATTATTCTCTTTAAATATGACTGATGGATACTAACAACTGTAGCATGCACGATATGTACTCTTCTATTAAGTGCATCAACAACTTTATTTTCTTTTCCTTTGATATGCTTTATGTCAAAATTGTTTTCACTTAAAAATTCCAGCCATCTCGTTTGCATGGCATTCAAAGTTGGTTGTTCAAAAGGATATTTCAAACCACTATGGTATGTTCTTAATTCAAATCTCTTCTCCATGAGATAATTCCTCCACATCTTCAATGCATGAACAATGGCAGGAAGTTCCAAGTCATGTGTGGCATAGTTCCTCTCATGTTCTTTAAGATTTCTGGACTCATAACCAATGACATGTCCATTTTGAGTGAGGAATTCACCAAGTCCTTCCTCGCACGCATCTGTACATACCACAAAACTTTCATTTGGGTCAACTATCTTTAAAACAGGTGCACTAGTAAGTAATTCTTTCAACAAATTAAAGTTCTCTTCACAATCAGATGTCCATTCAATTTTAATTCCCTTATTTTTCAAAGAAGTGATGGGATGATCAATCTTAGAGAACCCTTCTATAAATATTCTATAGTAAACAACTAATCTAATAAAAGATCTAACTTCTGAAACATTCCTAGGTGTTGGCCATCCTCTAGTGGCTTCAATATAATTTCTCTGGATCTACTGCTATACCTTGTTCTGAAATAATGTGTCCCAAGTAATGGATCTGTTCTTGGTAAACAAAACACTTACTAATCTTGGCATACAACTGATGTTCCCTCAACACTTGCAATATCGATCTTAGGTTATGTTCATGCTCTTCCTCTAACTTAGAATAGAAAATTATGTCATCCATGAATACTATGACAAACTTATCCAAGTAATTTATGAATATGGCATTCATTAAGCACATAAAGAAAACTGGTGCATTGGATAGTCCAAATGACACCACTACAAATTTATAATCACCATACCTGGTTCTAAAGACTGTCTTATTGATGTCTTCTTCCTTGATTCTTACTTGATGGTACCCTGATCTCAAGTCTATCTTTGAAAATAACTTTGCCCCCTCTTAGTTGATCAAAGAGGTCATCAATTCTTGGTAGAGGGTACTTGTTATTTACAGTGGATTTATTCAATTGTTGAAAGTCAATACATAGCCTCAAAGTTCCATCCTTCTTTTTGACAAAGAGTACTAGTGCTCCCTAATGTGAAACACTTGGACGTATGTACCCTTTCTTCAACAATTTTTCCAACCGCATTTGTAATTCTTTTAATTCTGGTGTACTCATTTTGTAAGTTTTTTTTGATACCGTGGTAGATTCTGGCACTAAATCAATAGATAAATATATCTCCCTCTTTGGTTTCAACCCTAGTATTTCTTGGAATACAGCTTCAAATTCTTGTAGTACCGAAAATTCTTCAAGGCTTGGCCCCTTTGTCTTTTCTGGCTCCTCCACATGGGGTGCATACAATTGACATCCTTTTTTGAAACATCTCTTTAGTTGTAAGGATGAAATCTCTCTAATAGAGATGGGTCTTGGAACTCCTTTCACAATGCTTTGTTTTCCTTCTTCATCAAGACATGTAAATTTCTTGTTATGACAATCTAGGACAACATGTTTCTTGTCCAACCAATCCATTCCAATTAGAATATCATAAGATCCCAATGGTATATATTTAGATCAACATTAGTATTCACACAATTAACACTTATGGAACAACCTCTCACCATATCATAGATTCTCCTTTCGGTTCCAGTGGCTAGCTGAACCAAACTTGATTTTTGAAGCTTACTTTTGTCCAAACATAATCTATCCACTATTTTAGGATCAATGTAACAATGAATTTCTCCTGAATCAATTAAAATAACAACATGATGATTAATGATCTTACCTTCCACCTTGATCATATTGGATTGGTATTGTTCTTTTCAATCATCTAAGGTTGCATAAATTCTTCCCATGTCTTCTACTGTTGTAGCCTCTTGGATGTTGTGCGTGATCTTGACTTTGTCCTTTCTATGAGGAAAATCCTTGTACATGTGATCTTCTTTGCATCCCCTACATTGGATTGGTGGTCTTCCCCTTTTTCCCAAGAATTCCTATCTCTTGGATTCATCCTTAGCATACTGGTCTTGATGATTTTTATTAGGGATATTTATATTGAAAGGAGGTTTGAATCACTTCCTCCTTTGATCAGATTTCTCCTTCTTCTTATCCTTCCAATATTTCTGCATGGATTCTTTGCCCTTTCCTTTCTCATACATGTACTTATCCTTCCTGATGGTCTCAGTCAAATTCATGGGTTCATCATATTGAATCTTATCTTTATAAAAGGATGGAAATCCACTTAAAAATCTCTGTATTTTCACCTTCTCATATTTTATAAACCCCAGATACTTTAGCATCCCCAATAATTTTTTTTCATACTCTTCCATGGTCATTATTCCTAGCCTAAGTTCAAATAACTCCTAGATTTTATTGTCATAGAAGTGTTTTGAAAGGTACTCCTTCTGAAAATATTTTCGGAATTGCTTCTAAGTGATCCTACTCTCATTAATGTGCTCTACTTGATTTAGTTGATCCCACCACATAACAACTTTCCCATGTAAATGGTATGTGGCAATTCTATCTTTTAGGTTTGATGAGTAGTTATGCAATTGAAAATATCTCCTGAGTCCAAGCAACCATGTCTCATCATTGTCTTCCATTTCTCTTTCACCATCAAAGGATGGTGGCTTAAGATTCCTCAACTCTCCTTGCAAACTATCCAATTCATGTCTTCTTCTTTGGTGCCTAACAGGAGACACCTCTGGACTACTTATGGAATCTTCAAATGCATAAAATTTCCTTGTTGATTAGGGAGGTGAGTGATGTTTATGAGTTCTGCTAGCACTTCTTGAATAACCAATTCTTCCATGGTCATCTCTTATTTCATGACATCTTCCCTCTTCCTCCTATTTTGAGTTTGATCCATTCTTTGTTTACCTCTGAAACTGATTTAAGCTCTGCATCACTTGAGAATTTATCTAATTTTTTTCTCTTATCAGTCTCTCATTGTTTTCTTTGTAACTCTGCACTTCTATTTTTAGGCTTCTCATAGTCTGTATCAATGTTTCTTGCTCCCCTCTAGCCTGGTATCCGTTGGATTTTGTCTCTGCATTACCAACACTGATATTATGACCTTTGGCCTCTTTATCATGGATGGAAGCTCCCTCTCCTTATTCAATTTCTTGAATATGCATTCTTATACTGAACTGATATGCTTACACCCCCCTAATTTTGAAAAATGTGCAAGCAACCATTTTGTTAGAATTATGCATATCAATTTTTTTTTTCCAAACAATGTTGCATATCCTTTTTCTTCTCAATTCATGAAGAATATATTATCATTCTCCATATTATAACAATTCCACATTATTCTCCTCTGAATCATCTTTCCCAATGAATGTAATCTTTCCCCAATTCGATATCTGAGATGAAAGTTATGACTTCTCGAAAAAAAAATCACGTTCAACCCCTTTTCTTTTGTTTTCCAACAAGATCTTATTGAAAAATTCCACATCTCCTTTAACTGATACACAATTCAAATTCTGCACAGGTGCTTCCTTCAAACCACTTTCCATGTGACCATGGATCGAAACCATGAGCTTATTCACTCTTTAGCGTCATCCTCTGTATTAATCTACACATGATCTTGCTTGAACACAATGTATGAGGGCCTGGTTACTTCCAAATCCTTTTTCACCTCTAATTGATCCCCTTTACTTTTTCATGAGACCGACGCTCAGACCAAGTCCTCCAAAATTTGGCCTTCGACTATTCTCCCTTTTCAATCTTCCGATTTCTCTTAGAGTTAAACTTCACCAAAACCCTTCCAATAACTCTACTAGTAGATAGGACAGTTTCTATTTAATATCCCATTGAATGGACAGTCCTGCCAAATCATGAGGCTTCAACGAGATCAATGGTCACAACTTAATCAAGTGATGGGATGGACGACCCTTAACTAGATCAAGACTTCAATGCTTCGGGACTCTGGGAGATTTCAACTCATGCATCGTTCAACTCCCCCTAGAGTTATACCCGACGAAGTACTTACCTTATCCCTCCACTGTTTAATCCGACAGCTAAGGATTAATCAAGTATTGGGACATACAGTCCTTAATCAATTCAGGACTTCGATGCTCTGGGACTCTGAGATGTTTCCACTCCCGAGTTGTTCAACCCCCCTAGAGTGATACCTACCGAAGTTATTACACCATCCTTACATTGCTCGATATAACGGTTGAGAAAGGTCCCAAAGGGATCTTAGATCGACGATCTACGTGAATTTGTTACTCTGGGACTTTGACACTTTCACTGGTAGAGACGTTGGACACCCTCGAAGGCCATACTCTCGGAGATGGCATGGCATGTTGATGTCACCTAGGGTGACATGTACCCATGGCATGCATGCCACGTGTCACTAAAAAATGAACAGGTTGGGGCCCAAAAAGGTTCTGAATTTGGGTGACACGTCTCCCCCCATGGCACCCTTGCCACGTGGCCTACAATGCATCATCCATCAATGGATGATCCACATTCTTTGCTCCATATTTGACGGGCTTCGTGATTTCATGATGATGGCTTTACACTTCATGGTTTAGGCACTTTAGGGATTTTCCCATTCTCCAGTAATCTTCGGAGTGGCGAAGTTATGAAGTTCCAAAAATTTTCTTTCCTTCCGCTATTTCTAGATTCGACGGTCAACATTACTTCTGAAGTCCTTCCCTCGATCTAACATGAGACGGGACTTCAGGACTTCGACGCTCCTAGACTCTGGGTTATAATAGTTCTAAAAGGGTTCAATTCTCTTGGAGTTAAACTTCCCTAAGTGGTCAACGCCAATTGACTCTGACTAACGACTGAGATTTCACTCGAGACTCCTATTAGATCAGACAACCGGTGAGACTTCATGACTTCATCCTTTTCACGCTTCTTCTTGTCTCCTTGAATTGTTGAACCGACGAATTTCCAAAGTTTTTCATCTCCTGCTTGGCTTCTATCAACTACTGATGATCGCCAAGTTCGATCTAACAATTGTGACTTAATCTCTCCCAGCCTCTAGTTTCACCTTTATCTGACTATCCGTGTTCACCTGCCTTCTGATCTAATGATCCAAAAATCCTTGATTCCACGGAGCTGATCTCTCTCGAATTCAAAAGGGAATGGTGACGATTCTACGATCCTTTACAAAGGATCTATGTCTACACGTTGCTCTGGCTTCTATGCGATCTCTGCAACGCTATCTTTCCTAATCTTTAAGATTTGAAGGACATATTCATTCTTAACCATAATACCCTATCCAACAATTCTAGCCCATACCATTTTGGTGTTTCAACCTGAGTCTCTGATACCAATCTGTAACATACCCATCCACCCACATGTCGGCTACGCTACTGCAACAAAAACATACCCAACCACCCACGAGTGGGGCACACTACCAAAAAACTCACTTTTGAACTTATCTCGAATTTAGATAAATTTCTAATTAATGAAGAGGTATGAAATACTCACATGCAGAGTTAAAGATTCATGCTAGAAAATAAATAAATGAGACATATGTCATGCACAACAATAACCGACAAGCATGCATATTATAGATATGAATTTCATAGATAAATACATAGGTAAATAAAACCATGACAAAGATCACTTATCTTTCATGAAATGAATCACCAACTGGCTGCAGACCAAGGACGTTCCACCCAACCATAAACACTATTGTTCCAAGTCTCAACAACAATGTCACCCCTGAGCCAGGGATATGAATCCACAAGGACAGTTCCAGAGTGTCAGTCGGCTTCCCAAACCAGTTATCACTAAAGCTCTCACAGGATTTTCAACACCCACATCAATCCAAAGTACACCAAATCACTTCTACCCAGCCTTCACAACCCAAGAGAATGGACCGCCTTCTCATCCATGTAGTCCCTTAGGCTGTCCAACTCCTTCTAGGGCTCCATTGTATCTAGTCAAGAATCTCCATGATGGGACTCTCAAGATTCATAGCTGTGAGAAAAACTGAACACAGGCCAAAGCATCTCAGACATGCAGGCATTAATTCATGGCTCAAATACACCAACAATCTTTATAGCCAACAAAACCATGGCTCCTCTCCAAAAATTTGTTTCCCTTTCCCAAGCCAAAACAAGAATGAGGAAAGATGAGTGGGTGAAAGAATGAGTGGAGAGAGAAAATAATGAAATGTGTGAGCAATGAACAATGAGTGAGTGAGTGAAGAAGAAACACCCCGCAACAAACCAAAGATGGGTTTATGTATTTCTTGGAATTAAGGAACCACATGGCCTTCCCCCTAAGAAGCTCATGTAACTATTATTCTTCATTAAAATGAAAATGGGTAAATAAAATATAAAATAAATACTTATCCCCGCAAGCCCCCTCTCTTTTGGAATCATATCCCCCTATAACTCTTGTCCTTGTCCGTCTAGTAGCCAATGATGTATTTATTATTAACAATGATCAAAACATTACATTTCCTAGGTGCACTGGCCTTTTTTAATTGTTTGGGCACTCTAGCCTTTCATTAACAAAATACATTATTTAATACGGGGCTCAAAACTAGGGTATTATAGTATAGGTAGATGGGGAGCCAGAGCAGAGGCCCAAGTGGGCACATACCACTCTTCATGATGAAGGATATCTTGTTGGGGATCCAACATATCTTAGGAGGACTCGATCTTAGTTCAAGGAGCCTCCTTGTGTACTCATATCCACTGATCCCATGTTTCCTATGCACTATTATGTGGCCCAGTCTTCAGACTTGCATATCTATGGTGAGGCCATAGGGAATACCTTTAGGGAATCAACCATGATGGAGGAGTACAACTCCCTCCTCAAGAACCAAAATTGGGATCCGGTTCCCCTTCCTTTAGGAAGAAGCTTGTCATATGCAGATGGGTCTACATGAACAAGAGCTCAACATATGGAAATGTTATTAGATACAAGGTGAGACTAGCTACCAAAGGGTTTCAACAGATCCATGGCACAAAATACGATGAGACATTCACTCCTGTAGTGAAGATGGATTCCATTCGTTTGGCCCTTATTATTTTGACAGCCAAAGGATGTGAATTCCATCAGATGGATGTGAAGAACTCATTTCTTCACGAAGATCTCTTAGAGGAGATTTACATGGAGCAGCCACCTAGCTTCATATAAGATTCAACTTTGGTTTGCAAGCTCAAGAAGTCTCTCTGTGGCCTTAAGCAGGTGCTGGGAGAATGACATGCCAAGATGGATTCCTACCTATTGTCCCAGAATTTTGTGAGATGCAAATCTGATCCAAATGTCTACATGCTTAGATATACTAATTCAATTTTGATTCTAGTTCTTTATGTGGAAGATCTTTTGATCATTGGTTTCTCAACTTCTTCAATTCCTGTGGTGAAGCGGATTCTGCATGAAAGGTTTTTTATGATGGAAATGGTTCCTCTCCATTAATTCCTTGGTCTTGAGATTAGTCTGGATGCTTGAGGAATCAAGATATCTCAAGCCAAGTATGCTCGGGGTCTCAAGGAGACATTCCACATGATAGATTGCAAGTCTACTCCTACACCCTTCCTATCTGGGTTAAGGCTTGAAGATGGCGGGGATACTCCATTGGTTGACAACACTCTATACAAACAACTCATGGGGATTTTTTTGTACCTCCCCCACTCCTGACTAGACCTGTCATATGCAGTGGGAGAAGTCTCTAGGTACATGCAAGAGCTGCATGAGTTACACTAGAAGGCTACAAAGTGTATCCTTCGGTACGTTTAGGGCACCATCAGCTCTGGGATTCATTAATATGCATCAAGCTCTGTATTGGATCTCATAGGCTTCACATATTTCAATTGGGTAGGAGACAACACTGATCGCAAGTCCACATCCGAATACACTCTCAGTTTGGGTTTAGGGACTATCTGTTGGTTGAGCAATAATCAGTCTACTATTTCTCTATCTTCAGTCGAGTCCAAGTATAGAGGATTAGTTAATATTACCATCCAGGCATTGTGGCTACATAACTTCCTTACTGAGTTGGGCATCCAATTCCACAGACCAGTTGTCATTTGGTGCGACAATGAGAGTAATCTCAAGTTTTGCAGAGACCCATTGCAACGACAACGAATAAAGCATATCAAGATCCATATGCACTAAATTAGAGATATATTCTAGGATAGTATCATCGACCTCCAGTTATGTCCTTCCTTTGAATAGACTACTGACATCTTCACCAAAAATTTCATTGATCAGAAGTTTCACTCTCTGCACTATCGTCTTGGAGTGAAGGACACAAATGCTTAACAACCATCTTTTCTTATTTTGATGCATTGTACCTTGAGGGGGGGTTTTCCCCATGATTTTTCCCCTCTTTCCTCACTTTATTTCAATGTTCATTAGTTGCATTGTTTTTGGGTACCTAACATGGCCTTTGTTGTCGGGACCCATTCTTCATTACCCCATAATAGTGTTCAGGGGGGGTGTTGGAGATATTACACACATCTATTAT
>ML807888.1:48405-61752 GCA_009831015.1 Picea engelmannii
AGACATCAGGAGGTGACATGGAGTGTTTAGAGTGCTTGAAAGGGGGAAGGCGACCAAGGGAGATGACTATCGACTGAAGTAACTTGTAAACCTTTGAATGCAACAATATATCCATCATCATAACAATAAGAAGGATATAAACCATGAGGTTCTTCACAAATTTGACATAAATATCAACAGTAGAACATATAAAGGAAGGATTTAAGCAAATACAAAATCAGTAAGCACCTCTCTGAAGCCGCCGCTACACCAATCAGATATGTGAGTTTGCAATCAGATATGTGAGTTTGCAAATTGCCACTATGGTTGAGCCTTAGCGCGGAGCCGCAAGTGGGGTTCTCCTCTGCGAGCGGGGTCCTCCTTTGCGAGCGGGGTCTTGGACTAACAAAATATGGTCACTGCCAACTGGTGCCTGGGCCGAACCTGGGAGTAACCCGTTGCCAACTAGAAGAAAGTCCAAGAGTAAAATACTAAACCCGTAAACCTCAAGGCCCAAAGGGGAAATAAGAGGTAGCAGAAGAAGAGTAAAACCGTAATCTGTAAACCTCCGTTTCGTCAAACCCCAAAGGGGAAATTCAAATAAGAAGTTAGAACGAAGATGTAAACTGGGGAATGCATTTCATATCCCATATAATTTATACCATGTGGGAGGGCCAAAAATCTCCATGTTCTTTGGAAATCGGGCAAAGGGAAGATTGTAGGCTGTAGCTACCCAGTGTTGAGTGCCCACTGCCCATACCACAAAATTGGGGCGAAATTAAACCATAAACCCCGATTTTACCAAATGGCAGGGCGAAGAAGCTATCATAAATTCCCATATTTCTAGAAATTTGGCTAATGGAAGCTTGTTCCTCCAAATTTCAGGGGCTAAATATAATTTGTTTTCCTCTATCCCTCCTAAAAACATGGGCTAACCCTGTACACGATTTTTACCCTAAAATAAATTACGGGCTAATGAAATAAGTTAAAAAAAATCACTCTAATACAAAAAATTCGCCCAATAAAAAATTAAAGGCCCCTTAATTTCGCCCATGAGCGCAATTTCGCCCCTAAAATCATCCATGCATCTTACACAATTACATTTTGGAAAATTGTTTTATTGAAACTAAAATTGGGAGTTATACAACAAGATAATCACCCCTGAATTTTGAAAAATAGTCCAAAATCCTTCACTGTACTCGCACTAATGAAAATAATAATTGTACCATATTATATGTAGATATGTAGACATTAGTATTTCGACTAAATTGAATGTAAACATTGACATTCAACCTGTTTTTCAATGGATATAAGTCACATGAAGGTGCAAGAGTTGGCTGCATTTTGGTTAATCTCCAATAGAAAAATTCTACCTTGTCTCATGTGGGCTTGGATTTGAATGCACCAATTCAAATTAATTGATTTAAAGGTGAAATTCATTTCTTATCACCTCATTTGAAAATTTATTAGATTGAGGTATGGAATTTAATGCTTTTTATATTACTTTTGTTCCTTAATCTAAAAATGTAGCTACTAATATGTTGGCTACTGTTGCTTCTAAGATGACTCCAATAAATGATGGGTTTTCAATTTACTTTTTATCCCATGAATCCCTAATAATGTTACAAACTAGAGGGTGTTTAATGATGATCAACATATTATCTATTTCTAACCAATTAAGATATCTTGAAAGATGCAATAATTGATTATAAAAAACACTCAATAGATTTACAAAATGACCTACATGGAATGAAAGGTATTAAAGGTAATTCCATTCCAAAGAAGGTCTGAACTTTGGAGACGTTGTATGCAGGCTTGGATTTGAATGCACCAATTCAAATTAATTGATTTAAAGGTGAAATTAATTTCTTATCACCTCATTTGAAAAGTTATTATTGAGTTATGGAATTTAATTGATTAATTTGATGCTTTTAATATTACTTTTGTTCCTTAATCTAAAAATGTAGCTACTAATATGTTGGATAATGTGCTAATGTTTTTTCTATGCCGACTCCAATAAATGATGGTTTTGCTATTGACTTTTTATCCCATGAATCCTTAATAATGTTACAAATTGGAGGGTGTTTAATGATGATCAACATATTATCTATTTCTAACCATTGAAGGTTGCTATTGACTTTTTATCCCATGAATCCTTAATAATGTTACAAATTGGAGGGTGTTTAATGATGATCAACATATTATCTATTTCTAACCATTGAAGATACCTTCAAAGATGAACTAATGGATGATGAAGAGCACTCAATAGATTTACAAAATTACCAACATGGAATGAAAGGTATTAAAGGTAATTCCATTCCAAAGAAGGTTAGAACTTTGGAGAAGTTGTATGTAGGATTGGATTTGAATGCACCAATTCAAATTAATTGATTTAAAGGTGAAATTAATTTCTTATCACCTCATTTGAAAAGTTATTAGATTGAGGTATGGAAGTTAATTGATGAATTTGATGCTTTTAATATTACTTTTGTTCCTTAATCTAAAAATGTACCTACTAATATGTTGGCTAATGTTGCTTCTAAGCTGACTCCAATAAATGATGGGTTTTTTGTTGAATTTTTATCCCACGAATCCCTAATAATGTTACAAACTGGAGGGTGTTTAATGATGATCAACATATTATCTATTTCTAACCGATGAAGATAGCTTCAAAGATGCACTAATTGATGATGGAGATCACTCAATAGATTTACAAAATGAACACAATGGAATGAAAGGTATTAAAGGTAATTCCATTCCAAAGAAGGTCTTAACTTTGGAGAAGTTGTATGATCTACATAGTATATTTCGAGGATTTGTAAATGTTAATACCAACAACACTTCCATGAATTTTGAATTGATTAATTTGCTGCTTATGAATTATGAATTAATTTTGGAACTTGTTGTTCGCTAATTGAAAGACATGATTACATTCACTTATTTAGATAGTATAGATATTTTTTTCTTAGTTTTATGATTATTTAAAGGCCTATGTCATGAGAATTATAGAACATATCATTCCCTTGAAGGAAGGTGTCAACCATTGCAACAAAAATCGAGGAAAGTGCATCCAATGTTAGAACCATTAATCTAGAAGGAGTTGAAGAAATTGCTAGATTCTAAGATTATTTTCAAAGTTAGTCATTCTAAATGGGTATCAAATATGGTTCTAGTTACAAAAAAATAAGGAGAAATCAAATTGTGTGTGGACTTTTGAAATTTGAATAGAGCATAAAACAAAGACAACTACCTTGTTAATCCCATGGAACAAATCTTGTAGTAGGTATAAAGTTCATAAATGTGTTCACTTATATATGGTTTATCGAGTTATAAATATGTATTGGTGGCATAAATAGATAGGGTTTGTTACCACACAAAATATCACCTTCACTCAAAGTCTCAAAGATGGGTACTAGCTTTGTGGATCTCAGGAGGTTTTCCAATGTCACCTCACCAACTTCACCTCATAAGCTCTTCCTATGATAACAATATTCTCCTCTTATGGCTCCTTGTTAGTTTCTTTATCCAATATATTTGTTACATACACACATTCTTTCTAACCCTTTACAATGAAACCCTAAAACAATTACCAAGATAGAAAAATAACATAAGTATGATTTATAAAAATGATTTTATTTTATTCACCAACAAATCCAATCCATATTGAAAATGAAGATGATATCTATTTTATATATTAATATCCTCAGAAAAACCATGAGTAAATACAATGTGCACCCAACAAAAAATGGACAAAACCATTAGCTAAAACCATGCCCAAAAACCACTAGCTCTAAAACCATTGGATGGTTTCAAGAAATTAGGGGGTCAAAACCAAAAGTTAAAACTTTGAACCAAAACCATTGGCTCTAAAACCATTGGCCAATTTTAAGAAATTAGGGGGTCAAAACCATGTGTTCAAAACCAAAAGACAAAACCTTGAGCCAAAACCATTGCTAGAATCCATGAGCTTCCTCTCCTATAAAATAGCCTTCAATATTCTAATCTTCTAGGGTGCTACTAAGATTTCCTCATTATGTACCCTAATTACTTGTTTCTCCCTTTTTATAATTGTTACACTTACCATTTTATATTTTTTGTAGGTAAGTCACTTTCTAAATATTATAAAGGAGGATAAATCTGCTATAGGAAATCCCCTCAAATCTACCCTTCAATAGACATTTACATGTTTTTTTGTTTTTATTTAAACAACCTATAGATGACCATCTTTTGCTATAGAATTTGAAACAACAATCACCCTCCTTTCTTAATGTTCTTAGACTTATATCCAATGATTCTTGGGGCTTGTTAGAAATGAAATTTCTAGATCATAAACCATTGAAATATTGAGATGGATTTGAAAATAAGTAGACATGAAAGGTAAATGCCAACATATTCATACCACAAATCGGCTGAAAAATTATGGAAGTGCTCTTGTATGTCTACGTGCTATGTCAACGACCTCCATACTTCAATTAGAATGTTTATAACCTCGGTTTCCATTGGAAAAATCGCCTAGGGGTATAGAAAAAACTACCTAGCAGTTAAAAATGTGCCCTATTGCAATTTTAGGGTCTATACATCATTTGAGCTCCACCCATCAAACAAATTTCCAAGTACACAATGTTTGAAAAGGATGTGAATGCATCTGGATAAGTTGTTGGCTATGTATAAGGCTTTTTGTTATATGAAATGGTCTTAAAACCCTTAAGCTTGGTCTTTGGTTACTATGAATGTGCCTTTTTTATATGTTAAATGTTCGCTAGGATGACACATAACTCAAATATTTTCAGTTGTTGTGATAATGAAACCTTCTAATATGTCATGATTTCCCCTGAGTGATGGATTCTCATATGGTTGGGTTTTAATGACCTCAAATTTGTGCATGAAAACATTGTCATATAACCTTGGGAGAAGTATTATTTCTCTTTTAATATCACCATCTAGTTTGAAATATAGTGGCCCAAATTTTTTTTCCCAACAAAGGAAATAAATATATGATCATATAGGCTCACAATGTAGATGCTCTTTGAAAAATTTCTGCCATGATAGAAGAATATAGAATTGGAAACAACAGAAAACAAATTCATAATTGTCATTGCTCAAACCCAATGGACTTCATCAACTCTAGAATTAATCCCTACATACAAATAGTTTTATGCATCCTCAAACTCGACTTTGTATCCAATCTGAAACCAAGACTAATTCATAAAAACTAGAGCAATTAAACTATTGGTTAGAGCTATGCTGGATGCATCCCCTTAGAAAATAGATATGCCACACAATCTGAAAAGTTGAGCTAGTGAGAATCCCATTGAATCATCCATTACCTAGACCCTTAGAATAGGTATGAAATATGAGTCATATCTACCATCAAGTTTCCATAAATGATCCAACAACCTCTTTCTCACTAAAGGAACTAGAATAGATATATAGAGAATATAAATGGATGCTTGAAAATGAAGTTGTTCCTTCCTTTTTATAGTAATTTTCCAAGGTTAAGCAAGGGACAACTTGGAAAGTAATTTGAAATCATATAGGGCCGACCTTTAAAAAAATTGAAATTTGTTCATGACTTCTGTAGGGCCGACTTTAAAAAATCATAAATCTAATTGGACCAAGTTCATACTTACATTGACATCTTTACTAATAATGCTAGAAATTCCATAAGTTATCACCCATGATTACTATACCCTGTTGTTTAGTTGATGCACATAAGTATACACATTGATTATTTGGAAGATCAAGCAATTATTCTATATCCTTTCTAAGAGGATATGACATATTTATTTAAAAAAAAAACCATCTTGAATTACAAGTACAACTTCTTGATGTTGGTAATACAATGACATATATGGAGTGTAGGTTGAAAATTTCAAACAAGTTTGAATTATGTGTGGGCTAACTAGATTCAAGTTATGGATGCAACTAATGAATAGAGTAGAGTTAAGATTCTAGCAACAATATTCCACCTTTATGCTTGTTAAATCTACCTAGTCACCCCCATGCTTCTTAATGTAACCAAGTGTGAGAGTGATCCAATGTGAGTCTTATCAAAACATACCAAAATATTCTAGGGAATTCACACTAAGAAGCCCCAACCATAAGTGTGTTAGTTATGAGAGCTAATCCTTCAATCTAAGACAAGTATCATGAAGATGTAATCATAAAGAATAAAACCATACTACAAACCCATGAACCATCAAGAAAACATAGAAACAACACCATGAACATCACCCACATGTCTGATGAAAATAACACTTGTTAGCCTTGAGATCTAACATGATTAAAATCACATTTCATATGAAATGGGGAACATTCACCTATTTTCATATTCCTTTTGGATTGATCAATGTTAAAGATATTTCGAGTGAGCCATGGAAATACATTTATGGGGCTTGTAATCAAAGTGCAATGGTTAACCTAGATGATGTAACGGTCTAGTAAAACATTAGGGAAAACCGCATACACCATCTAAAACTTATTTTTGAAAGATATCCAAGGTATGACATTTATCTCAATCCAAAAAATAGAATATTCATATTTTCATAAGGAAAAATTCTTGGAAACATTATTTCAAAAGATGAGACTCTCATTGATCTAGAAAGAAAAAAAAATATCACACAGATTTCCATGCCCATTAAAAAGAAGGCAATGCAATCATCTTTGGAAAAATAAACTTTGTTAGAAGGTTTTTGCTAGACTTTCCTGAAACCATCAAGCCTTTACAAAAAATGATTAAGAAATATATTATTTTTAAATGGAACTCTATTGAGAAAGAATCCTTTGGAAAAATCAAAATCTATAATTGTAGCAGCCTCAACATTACATAGTCCATATTTAAGTGTAGACTTTTTGGTATATACATTTTCATCTGACCATTCCCTTGCAACAATGTTCACACAAAATAATAAGAAAGGGGATGAACACCCAATCTCATTTATGAGCATCAGTTTATAGGGCGATAAACTGAATTATCCAACCATTGATAAAAAATCATACAAAAGTGATCATTCCTCATCACTTGTTAGATCATTATTTATCCAAAAAGAATTGGGTGAGAGGAAAGGAAATTGGATGGTTTCCATACAAGAATATGATTTGGAATTTAAATTAGAAAAAAGAGTTAAAGGTCAAGGTTTGTGTAAACTAGTAATAGAAGAATTGTACCCAGTTTACTTGCCTAAGGAAGGTTGGGAAAATGGAATGCAACTTTGCACCCAAGAGGTCTTGTTCATTCCAACTATAGTAGAATCTTGGTACATTAATTTGAAACATTTCTTGCAAACTAGAGAGAGTCAAAGAAATGTGAATAAGAAGTAAAGGAGAGCACTGAGGCTCACATCTGTTTAGTACCAACTTGTAAATGGTGTTTTATTTTGGAAAAATTACAAGGGGGTATTATTGAGATGCCTGGAAAAATAAGATGTTGACCATGTTCTCAAGGAATTACATGATGGATCGACTGGATGAAATTTTGCTTGTGAAACAATAACTCACAATATATTAAGAGCTGGCTATTATTGGCCAACATCATTCATATAATCTAATCATATTCCCAAAGTTGAAATTTTTTCCAAACTTGTGCTCAATGAGAGAAGAAGCTATCCCATTGCAACTCATGACAATTAATGAACCATTTCAACAATGGGGTTTGGATATTATAGGGGAGATAAACCCAAAATCTCCAAAACAATATAAGTACATCTTATTAGCTATAGAATATTTCACAAGATGGACATAATAAGTCCCACTAATCAAAGTAAACAAAGCATTTGTCATTAGGTTCGTTGAACAACAATTGATCACTAGGTTTTGGGTTCCTTTTATTCTTGTTTTTTTATAATGCTACATATTTATCCTCTTTGAAATTGACTGATTTTACTTTAGAAAATGGAATCATTTTGAAGTATTTGACCAATCATTACCCCTAGGATAATGGAATCACTGAGACCACTATCAAGAACCTAATTAGGATTCTATATAAAAATGTAGTCGATCATCGAATAAATTGGCACAATGCCTTGCTGAATACCTTCTAGGTTGACAAAGTTACACCCAAATTTTACCGAGGAACCTCTCTCTACTTCTTGGTATACAAAATAAATCCTTCTTAGCTCCTAATGGTTTCTTACCTTATCTCTAACTTACCCAATATGCTTAGGTGTAAAGTTTCCTAGCTATCCAAAGATGGATAAATCTCTTAATAAACCTAGAAGAACAAAGGGAGAAAGCCTAGAATTTTGTTTTTGTTCATTAGCAGATGGTGAAAAGATGGTTTGATAAAAATTCAACAAAATGAAAAATATTTGAGGTGGGAGATAGTATTTTGAAGTGGGATAATCTAGACAAGCCTAAAGGAAAGCACACAAAGTTTCAAAGATTGTGGCTTGGTCCATTTCAGGTGGTTGAAATACTTGGCCTTTGCTCTTTTAAACTACAGAACATGGAGGGGAAGGTGGAACTTTTCCCTGTCAATGGCCAAATTTTGAAGAGATACTTTTGTTATCTATCTCAGGGTGATTGAGATGTACATAGTAGTTTTCATTTCGTTACTCTTGATTTTTTGTTCTTTATTGATTTGATCTTTGAGTCCTTAGAATAAGTTATGTTATTTTTCTTTATTTTGAGCTTTGTTTAATAGATTTAATTTTTCTTTGAAAATTAAAATTTGCATTTCTTTATTTTTGTCAATAATTTTTCTCCATATGGCTTGTACTCTTCCTGACCAATTTACAATCTCCTTGAAGGGTTAAACACAAGGTCTTGATAAGTGTAGGCACACTTTCTAATCCATGTAATATCTATCTTGTTCCTCAGTTACAACTTAAACACGAAGCTATGAATAAATATCACAAACTAACTAGAAATATTAAAATAGTGGTGGATTTGGGACCTCCTCAAATATTTGTGTCCTAGAAAATATCAAAAGTTCAATTAAGTGGTGATTTATCCTGCTTGAAGATGCCATCCATGCACACTAAATGAAGACACCATGTGAAATGTTTGTAGTCAAAACTCTAGGATATATATATATATATATATATATATATATATATATATAATTCAATCATGGCCAATCATTTCTAAAAGATGGGAATCATCACCTTGTAAATAATAGTTATTCCCCCATCTACCATTGTTATATAACATACACATTAACTTGGTAAAAGGATTGAGAAAATAAATTTAGTCATATGTGGGAGAATTTTGATATTTCTATTGGGGCTATCAATGCCTTCTAGAAATGAAGAAAGGTGTATGACATCAAGGTGACTCCATTAGGGCTATGGACACTTGTGGGTAGGGGAGAAACACCATAACAAAGTGAAAATGCTTGTCTATTTAAATATTGAACCCCGTTTAAAAATAAAAAGATGTGATTATGGTTGCTACCTCAACATTAGTTGAATCTTCAAAATAAATCGACTCCATGTTTTCTATCTTCAAGAGAAAATGCTAAATCACTAAAGCTATATGATTGTGATACTTTGGGTTCATGTTACAGAGGGAGAAACATAAGAATCCATTTGTTTGAATTTCAAGTTATGATTTTTCAGAAATTTCTATTTTTCTATTAAGAGAAATGGTTGAATAAGTATTGATTAAGATATTTTTGGATTTACCCATTGTGTCACCATTTGTTGAGCCCTCAATGACCTCATAACTTTTGATAAAAAATTGGGGCCCCCTCCTGATCTGGTTTTTGGGTTTATATTGATTTTTCCATCTCATTGCCTTGTAGCCTGGTTTCTTTCCATTCTTTTGAAATGAATAACTAAGATGAGCCTCCATATTCCAATCTCTTGATTATGACTTAGATTCATTTATTTTTTACTTGAACTTATGTTTTATTTAATAGGTTTAAAACTTTCTTACCTTTCCAACTTGACTTACTTCCTGATTTCAAAATTAGACACACTGTTTTCCTTCCCTAATTTTAGAATTGGGCCCCTTTTTTTGTTACCTATCCTTTCCCCTTGCATTTGTTGTTTGAGTGGTCATTTATATTTTTAATTCAAATAAACACTTGTTATTCAAACTTGTTCCATGATGGGCATATCATGCCTTCCTCAACCACCTTGTTTTTTCCTTAATTGTTTCCTTTTATTCAAAACTTTCGCAGAATAGAATCGTCGTTTCAAAATTTTGAGATGGTTAAAGGGGTCCCAATTTGGAGATCAACACCAATCATGAAATTGGATATTTTTACCTCTCACAATTTCTATATTGGGCTTGATTAGAAAATTGGGTCCCTCCATCCGCATTTTCTTAGTTCTTGCCCAATTTGAACATTTACTTGATTATAAAATAAAAATATTTTCTACCTTTTGATTATGAAACTCCTTTCCTGATTCTTCAATTGGGCATGATGGTCAAATTGGGGCATTCTTGAACTTTTCATTTCCTTTAATTTTTCTTTTTTTCATTCCCATCATTAAACAAATTTCCAACTTTTATATCTGTGTTTGAATTTTGAGCTAATTTAAGTGGTCTCGTTTTTTCAATTGGCCTTGATCCTCAAATCGAGCCTCTTCTTACTTTTCCTTTTTAAATTTCTTCCCCAATTCCAAAATTGACCTCGATTTATAAATTGGGATCCTCACCATCATCTTTTGAGTTCAAGTTTCTTTATTTTTGAGTTTGAATTTGAGTTCCTTTTAACACATTTTCCTTTGAACTTACATTCCCCAATTTTGAAATTGGGCCCAATTTCAAAATCCATGCCCTCCCTTACCTTCCCTTGTCAAACTCTTGATTTGGAAATCAGGCTCAATCTTTGAATTGATCTTCCCTTGACAATAATGTATTTTTTTTATGTCTGTAAACTTTTGAATGTCTATCTCGAATATTAAACTCTTTCTCTCAAAAAATGAAGTCTCACCAAAAGTATTTAAAGTTCTATTTCCAAATCAAGCTCGATTTGAAAATTGACTTTGTTTTTCATTAATTCATGAAATTTTCTCCTTATCAAGCTTGATTACGAAAATGGGAATAAGTTTTTGTTTGATCTTTGAACACTTTCCATGTAATTTCCCTAATCTGAATCCCATTTATAATTGTACATATAGGTTAGTGAGCTGTTGGTACCAATTGTAAATGTAAATGTACATATAGGTTGGTGAGCCATTGGCACCAAGTTTTGGTTTTGCGTGCACCTAAATAATGCCCAAGGATTGTTACCAAATAAAGGGTGTGCACATTTCATAATGTTGTGCGTACTTGGGTAAGTGTGCATGGTTGCACATCAAAGGAAGGGTGCACACTTTTCACAATGTTGCACGCACCTAGGTAAGTGCACAAGGATTACCTTGAAGTGTGCATCGAAACGANGATATATATATATATATATATATATATATATATATATATATATATATATATATAGATAGATAGATAGATAGATAGATAGATAGATAGATAGATAGATAGATAGATAGATATTGTTAAGCCCTAATATTGGCTCATTACCCCTTAATTGGGGCATATTATATTAGTAATTTTATTTTATTTATGTCGGCTTTAGACCATTAGTTGTAATTATACCTCCTAGTCTCCTATATATGCCAAGGAGACATTTTCATTTTGAATCATCTTGTACTTGAACATTTAAGTGGGGTAAAAGGAGGTTGCCCCCTCGAAGAGGCTTATTATCTTAAATTATCTCTTTTTCAAGGCATTGAGTACTTTTTCTGAGTTTTTCTATGCTATATTGATACTTGGTTCTTAACATATGGTATCAAAGCTCAAGGTCTTGGGGTTTCGCTGCTACATCTGAGACACCTTGGAATTTTCACTATAACTTTTTTTCTACAATGTTTTAGAAGGAACGGCTTGGAGGATATTTAGCAGACGGATCAAGGTACATTGGGTTCAAAATTCATCTCCCGAGGCCTTATACTTTCGGATATACTGTCTGTACAAGATAGGGTTTTGGAATCATCCTGAACTGAGTCATTGCGGAATTTTCTCTATAAAAAATTCTCTGTAATGTTTCAGACCATGCACTCCAGAGGATATTTACAGAAATTAGTAAAGTATCTATGGTAAAAATTTCAGCTTCTGGGTCATCTTAAATTTGTAGATACACCCTGTGTAAGATAGGGTATCTGACTAGTCCTATTGACTAGTCTCAAGAAGGTGTTTCAGGTAAAACGATAATAAATTCTTCCTAGAGTATCCAAATTGAGTGGGATTGGTTTCATTGGATCGTGGACAGTCTGTAGTATTTTTTGTGCGAGTTTCATAATTTTATATCAATTATTTTGTGCGGGGTACGTTATACAAGTGAGATCTCCTGGAAAGGACAAAAATCGACAAGTTGTGGAGAAGTTACCGTAAATTCCACTGGGCACATCCAATTTTGATTGACCTGTGGCATTGCAGAGAAGAAATATCAGAGAACTACATAAAAGAAAGTGTCATACCCAAAAGGGCCGAAACTAGGGAGATACAACAGAATAAATATTGTCTAGCAGAACCACCTCAAAATCAAGGTTCAAAAGTGATACTTGGCCAACATGCCACTAAAAAAGGGAACTTCTACACCAAATAAGCCTCCAAAAGATCCTACTTGGACTCTTGATGAAGGTGAAGAAATGCGTAGGGACATAAATGAACTACAAAATAATATGGATTCAATGGAAGCTAAGTTGGATACTAAGATGGATTCAATGGATGCTAAGTTGGATACTAAGATGGATGGTTTAAAAGGGGAGATCATGGAAGTATTGAAAACTTTCGTAATAGAGAAGACACCTGAAAGTGAAAATGCATACCATGAAATTCATGATGAGGACACAAGGAAGGTGAATCAAGAATAACGAAACTCCAACTTTGGTTTGAAGACCAACCACGTTCCTAAGATTGATATGAGGAAGTTTGATGACAAGGACCCAATCACATGGATACTTCAGATGGAGCAATTCTTTGATCTCCATAATGTGCCACATACACAAAAAGTATGAATTGCTTCTTTATATTTAGAACCTAATCAATTTGTATGGTATCGATGGCTTTGTTCTTGCAAATCACTCGTCACTTGGACAATTTTCACGGAAGAAATGATAGCACACTATGAGGATACAAGGAGAAATACCTTCTTTAGCCAATTGATAAATCTCAAGCAAAAGGGTTCAGTTACCGAGCACATTGAGAACTTCCAAAGATTGAATATAAAGGTAACCGATATTCTAGATGAGCACCTGATTGATGTATTCATAGTAAATTTAAAGGATAACATTCAACATGAGGTTTACCTTTGGGAACCCAAATCATTGGAGAATGCATTTAAGGTGGCAAGAAATGTTGAAAGTAAAAATATGGCTATGGCTACTAGAAGGACCAATCCTAACATCTATAGAGAGAACA
>ML807888.1:65432-82000 GCA_009831015.1 Picea engelmannii
ATTTTCATTTTGAATCATCTTGTACTTGAACATTTAAGTGGGGTAAAAGGAGGTTGCCCCCTCAAAGAGGCTTATTATCTGAAATTATCTCTTTTTCAAGGCGTTGAGTACTTTTTCTGAGGTTTTTCTATGCTATATTGATACTTGGTTCTTAACATATATATATATATATATTTGAGGCCAAAGATCCTATGTGATTATGAGGCTGGTGAGCCGAGATGCAAATAAGCCAGTGCTCCTATTCTTGTAAAATGTAATCATACTCAAGTTATTAATAATATCACATCATTGCGCACAGAAAGATCAGACGAAAAGAGACTAGGGGATAAATCCACCGAAAATGGAAAGGGGGGGGATTTGAGTCCAAGGGTATAATTTATTAATATTTTTGAAAAGTATAATTTCTGGATATTTATTTATCCTAAGTTCCCAAGGGATTGGAACGAGTCACCATGTGGCTAAAGATAATTTTGAAGGTGACAAGTGTCCAGTTTAAGGCATGAAAATATATTGTTGACCCTTAGTATATTTTGGAGGGATTCACTCATTTTTCCTTCATCATCCTGACTATCTAAACTTGGGACTACCATTTTATAACCCCGTGCTTGGGAAAAAATAGTTTGTTGTCGAAGAGATGGGTTGTTAGGCTTGTGAGCATTCTCTCTAGGTGAGATTTTTGTTGTTGAAGAGGTAGGTTGCTAGGTCTGTGAGCATTCTCTCCAGGCGAGAGTTTTTTTGTTGAAGAGGTGGGTTGTTAGGCTCATGAGCATTCTCTCTAGATGAGAGACTTGTTGTTGAAGAGGTGGGTTGTCAGGCCCGTGGGAATTCTCTCCAGGTGAGAGATTTGTTGGGAATTGTTCCTTGGTGCGCTAGGCATTAGTTACAGGGATATGAAAATTCTTTTCCAGCATGTTGTTGAAGCCTCGAAAGGGAAGTGGGGAAGTTGAGTGACTATTGAGAAGTGAAGGGGCACACTTCTTGGGGTGGGACTAGTTGCAGTAGTTGCAGAGACTGTGGCATGTGGGGAATGAGAGACTGTGGACTAGTTGTAGTAGTGGGAACCTTGGATTGAGCAATTCCATTTTTTATCAGACCTTAGTATGGAATTAGGAATCCTTTTTCCCTGGTGGATTTTAATCCCCATCTCGGGGATGATCTGTTGTTGAAAGTTTATGAGCAACAGAGTCCACCATGTGGCTAAAGCTAATTCTGAAGGTGACAAGTGTCCAGTTTAAGGCATGCAAATATATTGTTGAGACTTAGTATATTTTGGAGGGATTCACTCATTTTTCCTTCATCATTCCAACTATCTAAACTTGGGACTACCATTGTATAACCCTGTGCTTGGGAAAAACCAGTTTGTTGTCGAAGAGGTGGGTTGTCAGGCTTGTGAGCATTCTATCTAGGTGAGAGTTTTGGTGTTGAAGAGGTGGGTTGTTAGGCCCGTGAGAATTCTCTCCAAGTGAGAATTTTTTTATCGAAAAGGCAGGTTGTCATGCCCATGAGAATTCCCTCCAAGTGAGAGACTTGTTGTTGAAGAGGTGGGTTGTTAGGCCCATGGGAATTCTCTCCAGGTGAGATATTTGTTGAGAATTGTTCCTTGGTGCACTGTACATTAGTTATAGGGATATGAGACTTCCTTTCCAACATTTTTTTAAATCCTCAAAAGGAAAGTGGGGTAGCTGAGTGACTATTGAGCAGAGAAGGGGCACCCTTCTTGGGGTGGGACTAGTTGCAGTAGTTTCTGAGATGGTGGCATGTGGGGAATGAGAGACTGTGGACTAGTTGCAGTAGTGGGAACCTTGGATTGAGAAATTATGTTGTTTATCATACCTTAGTATGGCATTAGGAATCCTTGTTCCCTGGTGGAGTTTAATCTCCATCCCGGGGGTGACCTGTTGTTGAAAGTTTATGAGAAACAGAGTCTATGGTTCGGAGGAACGACTGAGTTCTACGCTTAGTTGATAAATTTTCATAAAAAAAAAGTGTCCTTTATGTGTTTGTCTCATTTATTATGTGCTTAATTACCCATGTATGGTATGGATTTAATTCTTGTATGATGTTGCATATAAGTAATTATTTTTATTCTGTATAATGATGCTTGCACATGTAAGTGTGGCATTGATATTTAGTATTGTAGTCGTACATGTTGAGTATGAAAATTGTTATTATTTATTCCTATTAATTTAACCTTATAATAATGGTCATGAGTCTCTGAGGTGGGGTTAGAATGACCATGCGTGCAGGAGTATACTTTGTGCGCACAAGAGACTAAATTTTCTTGTGCACACAAGAAAGTAGTCTGCGCACACAAGAAGAATAAAATGCACGTATCACGCTCGAATGGTAGCACGCACAATAGTGATCACATGTTCATAATGGATTACATGCACAATAATGTTGTGAGCTCGGTATGCTTCTGTGTGCACTTCTATTGTGTTACCTCCATTGTTAAAAGTTGTGTTAGAAGAGGAAAGTTTGTGTGGTGAGACCCAACTTGGGGTCGAGTGCGTTACTTCAAGTATTCTGTGCAGACCAATGTTATAGAGTAGAATTTGTGCACTATATTTTGGATTAGAGTTTCTCAATAGTAGGTTGGGTACATTACTGATTGGTATCAGAGCGCGGTACCTAGCTGGGAGGCTGGGTACATTACAAATCGGTATCATAACTGGTACCTAGCTGGGAGGTTGAGTATGTTACAAATTGGTATTAGAGTTGTATTGGAGAGTTGTAGTAGTGGTACCTAGCTGGGAGGCTAGGTACGTTACAAAGTGGTATTAGAGCTCAGGGTTCAACACATAGCCTGCATGGGCCGAGTACCTACGTAAGGAAAAATTCAAGCTGGTAAGTGGCCGAATTTGGAATTACAGTGCGGCTATGGTGCACATAAAATAAGAATGTGCAAGTGCGCACACTAAATTTTGAAGTTTCAGGGTGCAACATGGGAAATTCATAGTAAATAATGGTGCATGGGTGTGTGCACTAAAAGTTGGGGCCACACGGAGAAAAACTTGTGGTGCATGCATAATATTGATGCGTGGGTGTGCGCACTAGAATTCGAGATGTTAAAATCATCCAAGGAATCATAAGAAATGATTATGAAAAAATGGTGTTGAGTTTCATAAAAGGTTTTACAGAATTAACATTGATTAGATAAGGATGGTATCAGCGTAGCAAGTCTGAAAGCATGGAAGATGCGCAAAGAGATTACAACCATGGTGATGAATTCAGGGATTTGTATGCCGGTTTTGGTGTTGATGGTACATAATCCAAGGAGGAGTGCATAAACTTGGTAGAAACCATCAAGGGACTGCAAAAAGATGTTGAAATCTATAAAGATGATAATGAAAAGATTATTAAGGCCAAGGAGAAACAAGATAGCTTCAATATCAAATTGATGCAAAGCTTGGATAGAATAGAAAATAAAATGAATAATAAGACATTGTCAAGCAAGTTAAGGAGTCACATGTCTCATGGTGAAATAAGAAAAACAAGAAGCGTTGAAAAGAATCATCACCACTCACCAAAGCATTCATTTAGGAAAGTGTGCAGTAGCTCAAGTCCATCTCTTGTCAAAAATCATAAGATAAGGACTGGGGTGGAAAATATGTAGGGAGAAATGAATAAGATCAAGCCTCCTACCTTTGATGGTGATCACAAGAAGGATGAACATGTGGAGACCTGGTTGTTGGGCATGAGGAAGTACTTCCAGCTGCATAATTACTCTATGCATGCAGAAGGAAGAATTTCCATCTATCAAATAAATGGAAAAGCATTAATGTGGTGGGATCAATTCGTGCAAGTGCAACACATTGATGATAAGAAGGTTACTTGGAGGGAGTTCAAGAGGTATTTTCAAAAGAAATACTTAAACAAGCGATACAATGAAAATAAAATGAAAGGATTATTTTGAACTCAATCTTGGGAGTATGACAATAGATGAGTATGAGAGAAGATTCTTACAGTTGCCAAAATATGTTGCATTTATCAAGGATTAGAAAGTTAAAATTCAGAGGTACTTGAGTGGGATGTCATCAATTATCAGTGAAAAGATACAATATGATGACCCAAAGACATTGGAGGAAACCATAAGGTGTGCTAAATGTATTTATGATCAGCAAAGGGGAAGACCGACTTTCCAAAAGGCTTGAGAAGACAAGAAAAAAAAGCAAGGTGAAACATAGGAAGAAGGGGACTAAGCCATCGTTTTTTAGAAATACTATGCAAGGACAACCAACTCCCAAGGAGCCCATAATGACAAATACAGTAGCGAAAAAACCAAGGAAACAACCTATTCAATGTTGGGGTTGCAGTGGAAATCATATGTACAAATATTTCCCTCAAAGAGGTGAAAAAACGAGGATTGTGCATAGTGTACAACAAGTTGTGATAGTTGAAGACATGGTAAGAAATGTACCTAGGATTTATGTAGCCCTGGATAACAAGCAAGCTGAGTTTCATTCACACATAATTGAAGTGGAAGGTAATATTAATGACCAACCCATTGCTATTTTAGTTGATTCAGGAGCTAGTCATAGTTATCTAGATCCTAAGATGGTGGAAAGATTCCAATTGCGAAGAAAAAAGCTTGGAAAATCTTGGTTGGTATAGTTAGCTATAGGGGAAAAAGGAAAAAATAATGAGATGGTTAAGGCATGTCCAATGGAAATGAATGGACTGTGCACAAAATATGATTTGAATATCATACATTTGGGCTCATATGATTTCCTCATTGGTATGGATTGGTTGGACCAACATCAGGTTGTCATAGACTATTACAATAAGGCATTTACTTGCTTGGATGAGGCATGAAACTTAAGAATAGTTCAAGGCATTCCAAGCGTTGTAACTATTAGTGAAGTTTCAACCTTGCAATAAAAGAAAAGCTACAGGAAAGGATGTCAAGTATTTACAGTGCACATGGAGGAGGAACCTAAGGATAAAGTGCCAAATGTTGAAGACTATGTAGTACTAAAATAATTTGAGGATGTCTTTAAAGAGATACCGTGGTTGCCACCGAAAAGAGGTATTGATTTCTCTATAAATTTGATGCTGGAATAAGCTAATGTATACAAGACTCCTTATAGGATGAGTATGTCAGAGTTGAAGGAATTATAGATGCAAATTGAAGAGCTTCTGAAGAAGGGGTATATACACCCAAGTGTGTCACCTTGGGGTGTCCTAGTATTGTTCGTGAAGAAGAAGGATGGTATGATGAGACTTTGCATCGACTTCAGAAAATTGAACAAAGTAAAAATAAAGAACAAATATCCTTTTCCAAAGATACATGACCTCTTTGATCAACTGAGGGGCGCACAAATATTTTCAAATATTGATCTCAGATATGGATATCAACAAGTGAGAATTAAAGAGGAAGACACCAACAATACTACCTTCAGTGTTGGGTATGTGTTATATTCTTTGCACGAGTAGTAGTGTATGTGCTGCGTCGGGAGCGCAGGGGGGTTTGAGGGGGGTGTAGGGGGGAAAATTCCCCCCACACTGGGGTTCAGGGTCAACGCCCCTGAGAATTTGTTTTTTCCTCTGGAAACGCGTCGCATTTTTTTGCGGTTTTTCGGCACATGGTTTTTGCCTATGGTTTTCTATTTCCAGTTAAGGAATTAGGGTTGTTGACTAATCCAGGTCATTGGGTTAGGGTTTTGGATGTCGCTGGCTTCTATATGTATATTTTATTGTAAACAATGTATCACTATGAATGAATATAGAATATGTTGGTTTTCCTGGTTTGGGTTTCTAGGGGAAAAATCTCTGTGTAATGTTTGTATTTGCCATTGTATCTTTTTTGTTCTTTTACTGAAAATATGTTTGCAGTAAATATTGTACAAGATTAAAATCTACATTTGGTATCAAAACTTTGTTGGCTTTAGGGGGATGCCTTTGTGGTCAAGGGTTTGCCTTGAAACTGTGATAAGCCTTGTTATAGTGGGAGATTTGTGGTATTGATTTTTCAGGTGAAAAGAAATGGCGAGCAATTCGAAAATGGAGATCGAGAAGTTTAATGGGAAAAGTTTTGAGTTGTGGAAGCTCAATATGGAATATCTATTGGTGGACAAAGATCAGTGGATCACATTAGATCCAGGTACTGCACCTACATGAACTTCCGTAGATGACTGGAAAAAGTTGGACCAGAAGGCAAAGAGCACAATCCGACTGTGTCTCTCAGATTCAGTATTACTAAATGTGTTAGAGGAAGCTAAAACCAAGGATTTATGGGATATGTTGGGGAAGTTGTATAATTCTAAGTCCCTAGTAAATAAACTATTCCTGAGAAATAAGTTGTATAACCTGAGGATGAGAGATGGAGACTCAGTGGCATAGAATTTGAATGCCTTCAATACTGTGGTAAGTCAATTAGTATCTTTTGAGATTAAAATTTCAGATGAAGATAAATGTAGAAGTTTACTGTGTTGTTTATCAAATTCGTGGGATAGTCTAGTTGTGTCCATGGGTAGTAATACAAATGCCTTGAAGTTTGATGAAGTGGTCTCATCCTTGTTGTTGAAGGAGATGAGACGAAAGAATATGGAAGGATAGAGCACAGATGCATTATTTGCAACAGAACGTTCCTAGGAAAGAAATAGATATAAGTTCTCAAGTGGGAGATATAAGTATAAGGGTAGATCTAAATCTCTGGAAAGTTTGTAAAGGTATGTTGGAGATGTGGAAAAGAAGGGCACTACAAGAAGCAGTGTAGATCCAAAGTTGAGAAAAATAAGGGATCTGAAGAATCTCCTTCTACAGAAGAAAATGCCTCCAAGGAAGAAGGAGGGGATGTGTACTTGGCTTCTTCAAGCACACATGCAGATCATGAGGCATGGTTAGTTGACTCAGGTGCATCCTTTCATATGACTCCCCACAAGGATTAGTTCTATGAATATGAAAGGTATGATGGAGGTAATGTTTTCCTAGGTGATGATTCGACAACCAGAATCATAGGACAAGGAAAAGTCAAGTTAAGGATCATATATGGAAGGAACACTTCCTGGTGTTCTACACATCCCAAGTTTGGCCAGAAATTTGATTTTTGTAAGAAAAATGGACAATGCAAGGGTAAAAACAATATTTGAAAAGGAAACCTGTAGGATGGTTCGAGGAGCAATGGTGTTGCTGAAAGGAGTTCGGTTTGGAACTATGTATAAGCTGCAAGGAAGCACTATTAGTGATGGGTGTAATAGTTCCATTGTTCCTGATATTGGAGTTGAAGATGAAAGAACTCTTATAGTCTCTGGAGAAAAGGTTATGTTGTGGCCTCAAAGACTAGGGCATATCAGAGAGAAGGGCCTTCGACTACTACATGTTAAAAGTATGGTTGAAGGTATGTTTAACTTCTCTATGGATTTTGATTTCTGTGAACATTTTGTATATGGGAAGCAAAATCGGGTAAGATTCCCCTCTGGTGCAACGAGGGCAGAAGGAATTTTACAGCTAGTTCATAGTGATGTTTTTGGACCTGTGTAGGTCCCATCATTGGGAAAATTTGTGTACTATGTCTCATTTTTAGATGACTTCTTGAGGAATACTTGGATATATTTCCTCAGGAAGAAATCTGAAGTCTTTGACATGTTTAAAGAGCTTAAGGCTCTTGTTGAGAATCAAATAGAGAAAAGAATTAAGGTGTTGAGGATAGATAATGGCAGAGAGTTCCATGGGAATAAATTTGAAGAATTATGTAAGAAGTGCAGTATAGAAAGGAAGAAGACTACTCCATATACACCTCAACAGAATGGAGTTTTAGAAAGGATGAACATGACACTGATAAAAAAATCAAGGTGCATGCTCAGTGGTGTCGGGTTAGGGAAATAATTCCGGGCAGAGGTAGTGGGTACTGCATGTTACCTGGTCAACATATCACCCTCATCAACACTGGATGACAAGACTCCATAAGAGGTATGGACTGGTAAGAAACCTTCTCTCACACATCTCAAGGTATTTGGCTATGATGCATATGTTCATGTTCCAAAGGAAAACATGATTAAGCTAGATAAAAAGGATGAAAAGTGTATCTCTATTGGATATAAATATGGTCTCAAATGTTATATGCTTTGGAACCTAGAAACTAAGAAGGCAATGTATAGATGAGATGTGGTATTTAGAGAAATGAAGGATGTTGTTAAAAAGGAAGTCCTACCAATTAAGGAAGAACCATAGAAAATAGAGTTTGATTTAAAGGATGATGAATCTGACTCTACAAAAGAACATGAATGAGAAGAAGAAGATACTTATACTCCAATATTGAGGAGATGTATTCGAGAAAGAAGGTTACCGGAAAGGTATACTCCATCTGATTTTCATTCAAATTTTTCTTTGTATATTACTGATGATGATCCTAGAATTGTTAGGGAGGTAGTGGAATTAGAGGATGGAAATCTCTGGAAAAATGCCATGGACGAAGAAATGGAAGCCTTGGATAAGAATGGGGCTTGGGATCTAGTGGAGTTTCCGACTGGAAGAAATCCCACTGGAAGAAAATAGGTATTTAAAAAGAAGCTGAATGCAGAAGGAAAAGTGGAGAAATACAAAGCTCGGTTAGTAGCAAAGGGTTATTCCCAGGTTGAGGGAATTGATTTTGGTGAGTTATTTTCTCATGTTTCCAAGTTAACCTCTATAATATTTTTGTAATCTATTGCTGCTGGATTTTATTTTGAAGTAGAATAGATGGATGTGAAGACAACATTCCTACATGGGGATCTAGAAGAATAAATCTATATGACTCAACCAGAAGGATTTGTTGTGAAGGGAAAGAAGGAGCTGGTATGCAAACTGAAAAAAGTCCCTGTATGGTTTGAAACAATCACCAAGGATGTGGTATACAAAATTTGATACTTATATGTTGGGACTTGGTTTCACAAGAAGCAAATATGATCATTGTGTGTATTTTAAATTATTTGGTGATCATTTGATTTATCTGGTCTTGTATGTGGATGACATGTTGCTGATAGGAAACAACAAGGAGATTATCCAGGATGTGAAAACTCAGTTGTCCTATAAATTTTACATGAAGGATATCGGTTCTTCAAATTTCATTTTGGGCATGGAAATTAAAAGAGATTGAAAAAAGAGGAAACTCTGGTTAAATCAGAGAAAATATGTCAAGACAATATTGCAAAGGTTTAATATGTAGGAATGCAAACCGGTCAAGGTTCCTATTCTTGTTGGTGTAAAGTTATCTGCGGATCAGTGTCCCAAGACAAAGGAAGAGGAGGAGAACATGTATTGTGTTCCATATGCGAGTGCATATGGAAGTTTGATGTATGCAATGTTCTATACTAGACCGGACATTGCACATGCAGTGGGAGTTTTGAGCAGGTATATCTCAAACCGAGGGAAGGAGAATTCGACAACAGTAAAAAGGATTTTTTAGGTATTTGCATGGAACTGCTAGCTATGGATTGTGATACCAAGGAAGACCGAGATTGGACAGAGTGGTGGATATACATGGCTTTGTGGATGCAGACTGGGCTGGAGATCTGGATCGTAGGAGATCTACAAGTGGGTATGTGTTTAACTTATTTGGAGGAGCGATAAGTTGGATGAGCAAAAGATAAGTTGTAGTGGCACTTTCAAATACATAAGTTGAATACATGGCAACCACTCATGCAAGTAAGGAAGTAATATGGTTACAAATATTTTGTTCAGGTATTGGGTTGGTACAACAAACTGTAAGGATAGATTGTGACAGTCAGAGTGCAATTTTTCTGGCGAAGAAACCAACTTATCATTCAAAGACAAAGCATATTGATATTAAATATCACTTTGTGAGAGACATGGTTGAAGAAAATAAAGTATTGCTGATGAAGGTGGACACTTTGAAGAATGTTGAAAATTCATTAACAAAATCTGTGAGCACTGAGAAGTTCTCTTGGTGTAGAGGATCCATGGGCATTGTTGACTGTGTAACCCTATAACCCCTGGTATGCAAAGAAAACAACAAGTGGGAGAATGTTGGGTATGTGATATATTCTTTGCACGAGTAGTAGTGTCTATGTTGCGCAGGGGTTTGGGGGCAGCGCCCCCGAGAAATGTTTTTTGCCTTGGGAAACATGTCGCATTTTTGGGCGGATTTTTGGCACATGGTTTTTGACGATGGTTTTCTATTTCCGGTTAAGGAATTAGGGTTGTTGACTAATCCAAGTCATTGGGTTAGGGTTTTGGATGTTGTTGGCTCCTATATGTATATTGTATTGTAAACAATGTATCACTATGAATGAATATAGAATATGTTGGTTTTCCCGGTTTGGGTTTCCGGGAAAATATCTTTGTGTAATGTTTGTATTTGCCATTGTATCTTTTTTGTTCTTTTACTGAAAATCTATTTGCAGTAAATATTGTACAAGGTTAAAATCTATATTCAGAATGAGATCAAATACACCAACTATCTTCATGTGTTTGATGAATGGAGTTTTCAGAAATTACTTAGATAAGTTTGTCATTTTGTTTTTGGATGACATACTTATTTACTCAAATTTTGAAGAAGAGCTCAAGAAAAACTTGAGGATGGTGCTACAAGTATTGAGGGAGCATCAACTTTATGCAAAGTTAAGCAAGTGCTCATTTTACCAATGACATATTCATTATATGGGTCATATCATTTCCAAGGAAGGAATAGTCATGGATCTAGAAAAGATAAAGGCCATTGAGGAATGACCAACACCAAGAAATGTCATAGAGGTGAGGTCCTTCATGGGACTTACAGGTTATTATAGAAGGCTTATTGAATGCTTCTAAAAAATAGTGCACCCAATTACATCCTTGCAAAAGAAAGGTGTGCAATTTGAATGGACTTCTGATTGTGTAAGAAGTTTTCAACACTTGAAAAGTTTGTTGACATGTGCGCCAATTTTGAGAATTGTTGATCCTAATGAATACTTCATTATGTCCACAAATGCATGCAAGGAAGGGCTCTGTGGAGTCCTTAGTCAGAATTGACATGTGGTTTGCTATGAATTAAGAAAGTTAAAAGAGAATGAAAGGCTCTATGATACTCATAACTTAGAATTGGAAGCCATAATCCATGCCTTGAAGATGTGGAGGCACTACCTCACGGGGAAAATATTTGAGTTGAGGATAGACCATAGTGGCCCAAAATATTTGTTTGGAAATCCAAGTTTAAATGCTAGACAAAGAAGGTGGTTAGAATTCCTTAGTGAGTATGACTTGGACACAAAGAATATCAGAGGAAAAAAGAACAAGGTGGTTGTCGTACTCAACAGGAGGGTGCATGATATGCATGCTACCTCCATTAGCATGTACAAATCATATTTGAGTGACATAATTTTATAGGTTTCCAAATAAGACAAGTGCTTTGTAGACATAAAGACAAATTTACAACAAGGAATGTCACAGCAAAAATTGGAAGGTTATGAGCTAAAGGAGGATGTAATCCTCACGTATAGGCGCAGAGTTTATGTTCCAAATGATCGAGAATTGAAAAAATTGTTATTTTCATAGATGCATAAAGTTCCTTATGCTGGAAACTTAGGCTACCAGAAGACAATTGTCGTAGTAAAAAATAAATGTTATTGGTGAGGCATCGAAAAGGAGGTTGTTGATTTTATTGTTATATGCCTTGAATCTCAAAAGGTTAAGGCTGAGCACATACATCCAACTAGTTTGCTACAACCTTTTCCCATTCCTGAGTGGAAGTGGGAATTTGTAACCATGGATTTCATTACTAAGCTACCTAGGACTGCTAAGCAACATGATTCTATTATGGTAGTGGTGGATAAGCTTACTAAAGAAACCTATTTTATTCCAATCAAGTCAGTGCATAAGGAAGCCAACATTGTTGAAATATACATGTGAGAAATTGCTAAGTTGCATGGTGTACCTAAGACAATTGTGTTCGACAAAGATCCCTAGTTCACATTGAAATTTTGGAAAGGGATATTCAAAGGATTTGGGACAAATTTGAACTTTAGCACAACATATCACCCTAAGACAGATGGAAAAATAGAGAGGGTATATCAGTTGATTGAATATATGATCAGGATGCATGTGATGGATAAACCATCAAAATGTGAAGACTACCTTCACTTGGTAGAGTTTGGTTTCAACAATGGGTATCAAGAATATTTAAATATGAGCCCATTTGAGGCACTTTATGGTAGAAAGTGAAACACACCAGTGAGTTGGGACAACCCAAAAGACCGCACAGTGGTTTGGCCAGATCTGCTCCAGTATGAAATATTTGTATGGACAACCAAGTTTAAATGCCATACAAAGCAGGTGGTTAGAATTTCTTAGTGAGTATGACTTTGAAATAAAGCATATTAGAGGAAAAGAGAACAAGGTGGCTGACACACTCAGTAGGAGTGTGCATGAGATGCATGCTACAACCATTATCATGTACAGATCATATTTGAGTGACATAATTTTAGAATTTTCCAAATCCAATCAGTTTTATGTATACATAAAGACAAATTTACAACAAGGTATGTCACAACAAAAATTGGAAGGTTATGAGCTAAAAGAGAATGGAATCCTCATGTATAGGCGCAAAGTTTATGTGCCAAATGATCAGGAATTGAAAAAATTGTTATTTTTAGAGATGCATAAAGTTCCCTATGCTAGACACCCAGGATACCAGAAGACAATTGTCACAGTAAAAAAAATATACTATTGGCCATGCATGAAAAAAGAGGTTGTTGATTTTATTGCTAGATGCCTTGAATGTTAAAAGGTCAACTGAGCACGGACATATAGCTGGTTTTCTACAGCCTTTTCCCATTCTTGGGTGGAAGTGGGAAGTTGTAA
Source organism: Picea engelmannii (assembly GCA_009831015.1). Lineage (NCBI taxonomy): Eukaryota > Viridiplantae > Streptophyta > Pinopsida > Pinales > Pinaceae > Picea > Picea engelmannii. The sequence goes on from ML807888.1 coordinate 78,210, forward strand.
CCATGGATTTAATTACTAAGCTTCCTAGGACTGCTAAGCATCATGATTCTATTATGGTATTGGTGGACAAGCTTACTAAACCTGACCATTTTATTCCAGTGAAGTCAGGCACAAGGAAACCAATATTGCTGAAATATTCATGCAAGAAATTGCTAAGATGCATGGTGTACATATGACAATTGTGTCTAAAGGAAATCCCAAGTTCACATCGAAGTTTTGGAAAGAGATATTCAAAGGATTTGGGACAAATCTAAAATTTAGCACAACATATCACCCTGAGACATATGGATGAAAACATAGGGTAAATTGAGTGATTGAAGATATGCTCATGTTGTATTTGATGGATAAACCATCAAAATGGGAAGACTACATTTACTTGGTAGAGTTTGCTTACAACAAAGGGTATCAAACATCTTTAAATATGAGCCCATTTGAGGCACTTTATGGTAGAAAGTGAAACACACTAGTGAGTTGGGACAAACCAACAGATCACGCAGTGGTTGAGCCAAATATTCTCTATGCAGTGGTTGGGATGGATCTACTTCAGTTTGAAATATTTGTTTCGACAAACAAGTTTAAATTCTAGACAAAGCAGGTGGTTAGACTTATTCAGTGAGTATGTCTTTGACATAAAGCATATCAGAGGAAAATAGAACAAGGTGCCTGACACACTCAACAGGAGGGTGCATGAGATGCATGCTACATCCATTAGAATGTACAAATCAGATTTGACTGACAAAATTTTAGAGGTTTCCAAATCAGTTTAGTGCTATGTAGCCATAAAGAAGAATTTACAAAAAGGTATGTCACAACATAAATTGGAAGGTTATGAGCTAAAAGAGGATGGAATCGTCATGTATAGGTGCAGATTTTATGTTCCAAATGATCGAGAAATGAAAAATCTATTATTGTCAGATATGCATAAAGTTTCTTATGCCGGACATCGAGGCTACTAGAAGACAATTATTGCAGTTAAAAAGCAAAGTCAAAAAGCAATACTATTGACCATGCATGAAAAAGGAGGTCCCTGATTTTATTGTTAGATGCTTTGAATGTTAAAAGGTCAAGGTTGAGCACAAACATCCAACTGGTTTGCTACAACCTTTGTGCAATCTTGAGTGGAAGTGGGAAGTTGTAACCATGGATTTTTTATCCGGATTATTTTGAGAATGACATGAAGGAAAAAATATAACCGAGATATAATAATGAAATACACGAAAATATAGAAGAGAACACAAAAATACAGTGAAACCCAACTTCTATTACTGAATAAGATAGAAAAACACTGTAGAACACAAACTGGAAAAATGGGGCAACTTAGCTCTAAAAATAAAGAGATGTTGGCTACGCTTCATTCACAAGAAGCTCTACATTACACTCCATTGCATGCTTAAAGGGCCTCCTTCACCTCAATTATATATGAGAGAGTGAGAGGAGAACAATTCCCATGATGCATGTGGGATAAATTGAACTAAGTTTATAAAATGCCATAGGCATGTAAAATACTAGCACTTCCTGGGTGGTCACCCATCCCAGTACTACTCTAGCCTAAGTGCGCTTAACTGTAGAGTTCTAATGGGATCCAGTGCATTAACGCTATGTTGTAGGCATGTACATAAAACCAATAGGAAATCATTACATGATGTCTATAATTAACAAATGAAGATGACATTACATTCCATTCCCCATCAAAAGGGTGAATATCATGGTTTATCAAAACCACAGGCTCAAAATGGTGATTCAGTGAAAAAGATGGATGGCCACCGAGATCCATCTGGATCATTCCTCCCCCCTTAGGAAGCAATGTTCCCCATTGCATCAAGTTCCCTTGGGAGACGAGGAGACTTCCACTAAATATGAATCTTGGTGCGTTGCTTTCCTTGCTGAAGAAGTTGTCCTGCTTAGCTTGTTGAAGGCTATGATGAACCTATTGCTGGAGGGGTTGGATCCATTCAACCAATATAGATGCATGATCTACCTGAGTGTGGGAGGACTCTATCGATGAAGATGCAACATGAAGAGTATCAAGGGTTATGTTATAAACTTTCTTGATTGGGCAGTGTGGAGGCACCTCCGTAGGTGCAACAAGAACATATTGGTAATCTTCTACAATCTTGTTGATCTTCTTTTGCTGGATAGAAAGGTCTTGGGATGAGGCTATAGTGGTTGCATTTTCCTTCTGTTCACCTTCTGATCAGATTGTGGGGAGGCTAAACTTTGTAGTATGAGTGATTACTTTGTGGCATTTTTTGGTGGAACAGTAGTCAGAACTACCTCTGGTATCCGATATAGCTGACCCCCCAGAGTAACAATGATGCTACGGGATCAAGACTCATTGTTATCACTGAAAGTTCATCCGCACATGGAGACAAGAACTCCGCATCGTCAAAACATGACTGAAGTCATTCATGGCACAGGATTAATTCCACAGCATTGCAAAAGGGTCAAAAACTATACCAAGTGACCAAAAAATTGAAGGGTGCTTTACAGAATCTGGGTGCGCGCGCATATGCGTGGAACAACATCGTACAATGCGTGCATGCGCGCACGATGCGCAGCTGTTGGGCGAAAAACCCGCGCACCTGCTAAACGACACATTTATTGAAATTGGTCGGCCTCCCAACAACTAATGGATCAACTCCCAAGTCGATTTGACACCAAATCCGAGCTCAATCCGCATGGTGGGCTGGTCAAGGACCTAATTGAGCCCTAAAGAGCCCCTTTTCACACTCCAAAGAGGTTACATTATAACCCAATGCTAGGCTATAAAAATCCATGAATAACCATCACTTTCTCAAGGAATTCCATGCATTGTTATGCTGCCAAGATTGTTAAGGACTCATTCTTTGACAAGAACACATAGGCGTCATTTCACAAGAGCTATCCACCTCTCCCTTGAGTGGATAAGCTAGGAGTTCTTTCACCCACATTTTCATCTTTTCATTGTAAGGAGAGCAAGCTTGTGAGGGCCTCAAGAGCCTTCCATTGGAGAAAGAAGGGACCCAAGTCCCCTTTCTTCATTGTGCCTTTGGATTTCATCAATAGATCATCTTATACATTGGTGATATTGGTCCATTTGTATTTATTTCTCATTTCCTTCATATGCTCATAGCTTTAATTAGTTTTAGTTTAGTTCTTGTTTATTGTTTAGTTTTGTTTTCCCTAACCCTTTCCTTTTACAGCTGTCATGACTAGAAGAACCCAACTAGGCATGTAAGAAACTTTTATTTGCTCACCTAGTGACGAATTGGGTGCAAACAGATTGGCGACTCCACTGGGGAGTTGGTATCAATTCCTCCCTCATTTGGGTTCATTTTTCTTTCCTTTAGATTTCATTAACTTGCAGGGACACAAACCGGCCTCTGTTGACCTGCTAACCAGTCAATTCAAGAGAGATTTGAGAGAAATCCATCCAGATTTTTCTTCTCGGTCGTTTACCACAGGCGCGTGGTTTTTCCATCCCACAGGCGTGCATCGTGCGCGCATGCGCCTGTGCAACAGTTTCTCTTTGCGCACATGCGCTTTCGGCCTCAATTCTTCTAGCGCTCGTGCGCTCTGTGCGCCTGTGTATGAACCAGTGGGCGCGCACTTGATCTTAATTTTACATTGTAAGGTCTTGGATGTGGGGAAAGTCATTTTTCCTTCTTAAAGAATGATGATATGCATGCTCTAAATACTGCACCACTTAGACCCCTCAACTTATAAAGGGGATAGTCGAACAAACATAGGCACTTAGGTGGATAAAAATCATTTTCCCTTATTTGCTTTTTGCCACGTGGATGGCTTGCTTT
>ML807888.1:82503-129546 GCA_009831015.1 Picea engelmannii
AGATACCCGTGAAGGGTTGAAGGCCGAGGTCTGGTTGTTCTGTGCGTCCCCCCTTGAGGCACCCACCTCTTGGACGGGATCCAGCCCGTGACCCATTTCTTAGGCCTAAAATCTAAATGCCGCGCTTGGACTGAGGTACCTAGTGACCAACTGTAGGACATCTACCCAGGTGGTGATTGTAGGCTACAATCACACCTTGATTGGATTTTGTGTAGCTATTGGGAAGTATCGCCAGTTCTTTCGGGATATTGCCCCCTCTACCCCTCATTATAACCAGTTATTTCATCCTTCACTAGTGTCTCCTCTGTTGACTTCAGACCCCACTGTTGAGAGCTATTGGAAGGTCCAGTGCTTTTTGAGAGGAAGGACGTTACGTCTTCTAGGACACGAGCATTTGTTTTCTTTTGATTCCCCCACGCAGACAAAACCTTCTTACCCACATATATGATTCTTTCTCATTTATGTATGATGCACATCTGATTACAGTTTGACTTTGATATATATATTGTGTAAACATTCAGCAAAGACTCTTGGTTCTATACTTGTTGCACACATTTTCACAATTAGTCTGACATCATAGGGGAACCACAGAACCCCCGTCGTTCACGACGCTTGCTCAACCTTCCTCCTATATTAGGGGGAGTATTTGGTCGTACTCGTTCATCGGTACCTCCTTCACACACTCCTGTGAGTGCTACCATCTTAGGATCAACTTTTCTTGGTTCTACCTTACTTGGGTCCAATTCCCAAGGTCACACAGTCACTCGTTCTCCTTTGCACGGAAGCGGGGGACCCACTTCCTCTCAAGGAGGGAGCACCAACCCACCTAGTCCCCATCAAGGGTCAGGTTCACAACATATGATGGTTGGAACTAACACTCCTACCACACTACAGATTCCATACTTGGCCTCTCTCAACATACCGGATCTTACCAAGCTCACTAATGATCCTATATTGCATGATGCCGCATGGCCTGCAATGCCAACCAAACTTCCTTCGGACATACCAAAGTTTGAAGGAAAGGCAGGGGATGAACCTGCCAACCATGTCATGACCTTTCATCTATGGTGCTCCTCCAATAGCATTATGGACGATTTCGTCAGACTGCAATTATTTCAACGCACACTTACTGGTCCATCAGCCAAATGGTATGTCGAAGAAAAATCTGGGTCTCATATGACCTTTGAGTCATTAGCCAAAGCCTTCTTGAATTTTTTCCAACTAACCATCTGCCATGACAATGGTCTAGAACTACTGTCTAATTTCAAACAGACATCAGCCACCCACATCGCTGACCACATTCATGAGTGGCATAGGCGACGTAGTTTGTGTAAAGCAGAAACCACCAAGCAGCAATGCCTCGACTGGTTTCTTAGATCACTTGTCGCTCTCGTTGGTAAGGATGTCACTTCCACCTTCCCTCAATCTGAAGAGGAAGCCATCAGTAAAGCCCAACAATATGACCTCATCTATGCACAGTCAGGATACTTATATACAGTACTTCCTGATCTTCCAAAACCTACACCATTTGGCCAAGACAAACCTGGGATGTCTCACTCAGCAGACGGACTAATAGGTGCCACCACACACCATAGTCCCCAATCCCAACCACCACCTATGTATGGAACACCCCAATACCCACCGGCATATGGGGGCACTCCTTATTTCCCCCCACCCTCTTATCAACAGCCATATCCTGTTGCTCTACCTCCACCCATCAGTGGACCACCACCGGCACCCCCCATACATCCACCTCCTCCAAACACCTGTGGTACCCCCTCCACATCAGCTTATAGTACTAGTGAAAGAACTGCGCCTTCCTACGTACCTTATGGAGTGGCACCACCAAAGAATCCCTATTTTCCCTTTCCGGGTCCCCCACAACCCATGCCCCCCCCCATCCTCATACGGGGGTAAATTTTTTTCAACCCTCTGCTGCTCAACAATACCAAAACTTTGAACAATTGAACACAACCAACCCTTTGAACAATACCAAGAAGAAAGGAAGGAACAAGAATATTACCGTGGACCCCCTTAAAGTCAAAGCCATCACCGAAATTCCACCTCCTCGGAATTTGCAACAACTGCAAAGTCTACAGGGAAAAGCTAACTTTCTGCGAAGCTTTGTTCCTGATTACGCTATACGCGCACATGGTTTCCTTCGCTTACTACGCCACGGCATCCCTTTTCATTGGGACGACTATGCCCAACAGTCATTTGATGATCTTAAAGCGACGCTTTCCAATGCACATTTGATCAATGTACCTGACTATAATCGCGACTACATCCTCTACGTATCAGCATCAGCTGTATCAGTAGCCGACGTCCTCGTCCAGCTCGGAGATGACAATCGTGAACACGTCATTTACTACGTCAGTAAGAACCTCTCAGGGCCACCCTTGAAGTATAAACATGAAGAGAAACTTTCTCTTGCAGTTGTCCTTGCAGTTCAGAAACTGCGCCACTACATTTTGCTTCGCACCACCAAGGTCATCGTAGATTCCAACCCTATGCAATACTTGCTCAGTCGTCGCCAAGTTAATGGAAAATTCACTCGATGGATCGTTATCCTTCAAGAGTACGACCTCGAGTTCTCAACACCTAAGAGTAAGAAGGCCCTCATTTTCGCTGAACTTGTCACGACCCTTCCCTCTGACACCATCAGTCCCCCCGTCAACACTGATTTTCCTGACGAACATCTCTTTTACATCGCTTCCGATGATCTTTGGTATGGCGACCTTCTCGTCTACCTACGAACTCAAAATTTCGGTAACCATCTCTCACGAGATGATCGTCGGCGCGTTCGCCATCAGGCCCCCCGCTATCTCCTCATCGGAGACATCCTGTATCGACGGGGCGTTGACACCATTCTTCGTCGTTGCCTGACTATTGACGAGGCCGATAGAGTCTTAAATGATTGCCACAGTGGCGCATGTGAAGGTCATCTTTCGGGTATTTCCATGACTCAGAAGATTATCCGAGCTGGTTATTTTTGGCCTACCCTGTTTCACGATTGCATCCATTCCGTGAAACGATGTGAGCAATGTCAGCTCTATGCCAACAAAGCCCGAGCCCCCCCCGCCCTTCTTCACCCTGTCATTACTGCAGGCCCCTTTTGTAAATGGGGCATCGATTTTATGACCTGTAATCCCCCCTCCAGCAATGGTCACAAATACATTGTTGTCGCCGTCGATTACTTCACCAAATGGGCTGAAGCTATGCCCACTTTCAACAACACCGCTGACACTGCAGCGCATTTTTTCTTTAACCACGTCATATGACGTTTTGGCGTACCACTCCAACTTGTTTCCGACCATGGGAAACACTTCGAGAATGAGATCTTCGTCGAACTCTCATCTCGGTTAGGCTTCTCTCATGAGTTTGCCTCACCATATTACCCTCAGTCAAATGGACAGGTCGAGGCAGTGAACAAAGTCCTCAAGACCATGTTACAACGCACGGTTAATAAACATAAAACCAATTGGCATCATATGTTATTTTCTGCGCTATGGGCTTATCGAATGGCAGTTAAGACCTCTACGGGTTTCACGCCATTTCATTTAGTCCATGGGGTTGAGGCAACTCTTCCCATCGAGTGCGAAATCCCCACTCTTCGCACCACAATTGAGCTTTTACCTGACACTGCTCCAATGGAGCAGCGCTTGCTGAACTTGGAGTCGCTGGATGAAGATCATCGATATTCATTACAGAACAACAAGGTAGCTAAGAAACGATCCAAGACTCCCTTTTTTACCCTTACAAACTTGCCTCAAAGGCACGGTTTTACCACCCACAGGCGCGCACACATGCGCACCTGTTCACTATACAGGCGCGCACGTATGCGCGCCTGATTTTCCCACAGGCGCGTTCGCGCGCGCGCCTGTTCACAATACACGCGCTTGGGAGCATGCCTGTTTACTCCACAGGCACGCACTAATGCGCGCCTGTTCACCTCACAGGCGTGCCCCTAGGGCGCACCTTAACTTCCACCCCACGCGCACCACTGCGCGCTTATTCAGTGGACAGGCGCGCACGTATGCGCGTCTTCCACTGAATCGCCCGCGCATGTGGGCCCACACTTTAGTCAAAACCCCCTAAAACCCCTTGTACGGACCCCCGTACCTACCCTGCCCAAAAGTTGGAAACCTATTTCTATGCAGGATGATCAGACCACTAACCTGAAACTTGCACGTCGTCGATCGGGTACCTCGTGCTCCCGGAATCACTCAATCTCCTCTGAATTTGCTCGTCCAGTCACTGTAGCAGCAGGTACAAATGAGGTGTCAATGTGGGCCCTACAACTATATATAGGGTTTTTTCCAAACTTCCACTCACCATTCCGGGAGCCCACAACCTCCGTTTTTCGAGCCGTCTTCAGCCACAGGATCAGCATCCCACCGCCTACATCACAGCTGTCCCTGGGTCACTTTTTCGTCATAGGCCCCCGGGGTGCCTTTTTTTCATATCATGGTCAGGTACGCACGCGCATAGTCACATTGGTCAAATACATGCTCATAGCTTAATTTCTCTTCAGATATTGTTCACTTTGGGTATTTGGTTGTTCTGTGTGCAGGTACTTGATCACCATCCCTCAACATCATTCCTTCAGGTATATATTCAGCACTGGCATATAGTCTCTCCCACTGTATTGCATTTACATTCCCAGTCACACCCTCTGATATTCACCTTTAGGATAACCATTCCCGGATCTACAGTACTCACACCTCCGTTTGCATCATCGGTACTGTAGCCCGGTAGCATCCTTACCCACATGAGTTGTCTCATTATTAGCACCTTTTTTCACTCTTGACACTCAAGTTGTTCTTCATTACCCTTTAGGGATGGGAGTCCCGGTAATCTTTCATCATGTTGCGAATCAACCAAATGCTTCTTCTCCTCATTTTGCTAGCTTCCCATATGGACTCCCAGATCATCGCTTTATGGCTATGTTCTTTTTTACCTACACCTCCGCAGGATCATGAACCCACCATTTCATCCACCATCAGTTTGCCCATCTGCGACCCTATCTCCATTTCACCTACCTCATATAGAAAATCGCCAATGGGGCCCCCACCCTTCATCAGTTTCCCAAGAAATTTCTGCCGTCCCTGGGGCACTCATTTCACACTGGGGCACCCATTTCTGTATTTGTACATCTTTCCCAAAATTTATTCATTATTTATTGTACAAATGCCTTTATTTCCAGTCATTACATTTTCTTTTGTCGTCACCGTTGGCAACTTGCTTTCTCTTTTGGCCACACGCAACCCATGTCACCCTTGGTTGGATCATTACTTATCATCTACCCTTGCCAGCATCATCCATATCTTCAGAGTACTCCACAGGTCACTTACCTCTACCCTATGAATTTGTTCACTTTGTCCCGCCTCTGGCACAACTTATCCTCGGTCTTGGCATCCCCCTGACACTCAACCTTGTCACACGGTTGCGGCCACTGTTTAACTCATACATCCTCCATCCAAGGACAGTCTTGAGTCTTCCCACTTCTTGACTTCGTCCATGTACCTCTGCCACTTTATCACCTCAGTAGATTCCACAGAGCCCTTTTGCTTCTGGGAGTCGCGTCCCCCTTTTGTCGACATCAGCACAATTTTCCAGAAGGGCGACAGTATCTTGATTCTCATTTTCTATTCAATGGGATATCTCGGACGGCACAGGGGGAAACACCATTGCTCCCTGATGTCGTTGACCCCCATAACATTCGACGCCAACACTTTCTCATGTTGCGGTGGGGCTTACTTTGCGACTATTGCAGTTTTTCTTATCAGTTGCCGAAGACCTCTGAACTTGGTAGGGCCATCAATGCCCACATCATTGTCGTTGTTTATTTCCACGACCTTTACCTATGGTTCCTAGTATGTTCCTTTATAGAATTGTCTTCTTCCTTTATCATCCCTCCCTCGAGGGCGCTGCAGTTATCTACACCAATGTTTCCGTCATCTTTTTTCAGAGTTACATCATACGAGCATGGGGCATGCCCGCCTCGTTTGTACAAAATTGTATATTGTTACACACCCTGTGGAAAGTCGGCTTCTACAGGTTCCTTTCTTCTCCAACGGACCGCTCTACACGGTCCCACTCTTTCTCTCCCTTACAACACCATTCTCAGTCAAAGAAACATTGATGAATTTCGGCTATACGTATTCTCCTAACCTCATCCATCAGGGGGCATCTGTTATCACTGAAATTTTGTCCGCACATGGCGACAAGAACTCCACATCGTCAAAACAGGACTGAAGTCATTCATGGCAGAGGATTAATTCCACAACATTGCAAAAGGGTCAAAAACTATACCAAGTGACAAAACAATTAAAGGGCGCTTTACAGAATCTGGGTGTGCGCGCATATGCGCGGAACAACATCGTACAATGCGCGCATGCGCACACGATGCACAGCTATTGGGCGAAAAACCCGTGCACCTGCTAAACGGTGCATTTATTGAAATTGGTCGGCCTCCCAACAACTAATGGATCAGCTCCCAAGTCGATTTGACACCAAATCCAATCTCAATCTGCATGGTGGGCTAGTCAAAGACCTAATTGATCCCTAAAGAGCCCCTTTTCACACTCCAAAGAGGTTACATTATAACCCAATGTTAGGCTATAAAAAGCCATGAATAACCATCAATTTCTCAAGGAATTCCATGCATTGTTATGCTGCCAAGATTATTAAGGACTCATTCTTTGACAAGAACACATAGGCATCATTTCACAAGAGCTATCCACCTCTCCCTTGAGTGGATAATCTAGGAGTTCTTTCACCCACATTTTCATCTTTTCATTGTAAGGAGAGCAATCTTGTGAGGGCATCAAGAGCCTTCCATTGGAGAAAGAAGGGACCCAAGTCCCCTTTCTTCATTGTGCCTTTGGATTTCATCAATAGATCAGCTTATACATTGGTGATATTGGTCCATTGGTATTTATTTCTCATTTCCTTCATATGCTCATAGTTTTAATTAGTTTTAGTTTAGTTCTTGTTTATTGTTTTGTTTTTTTTTCCCTAACCCTTTCCTTTTACAGTTGTCATGCCTAGCAGAACCCAACTAGGCATGTAAGCACCTTTTATTTTCTCACCTAGTGACGAATTGGGTGCAAACACTCATAAACAACATGATGCCTCCACATATATGGCTGGCCTAATAGAAAATCACATAATTCCAGTGGGGAAACATCACACAATACCTCATCCTTGAAGGGCTTGATGTCATAGGATAAGTGACATTGTTGGCTGACACGAAGATCTTGACCCTGGCGAAGCCACCTGATGTTGTATGGTTTCGAGTGTGGTGTTGTTGGAAAATCCAACTGCTTGAAAACCTTTGTCGAGATGATGTTCTTTTGGCTTCCGCAATCAACAATAAAATGCATTGGGGTCCCCTTCACCCACATTTGTGAATGGAAGAGTTTCTCCCCCTCCTCAAGATCCTCTTCTTGTTGGATTGTTGTAGTTGCAATAGTAGCAGTGGGTTCTGCATAAATGATTTGTCTCCTTTATTATTTTTCTGAATCAGGGTCCAAGTCGAGGTTCGTCTCTTTGTCTTTAATCTCGGCCACCAATGATTGTATTGAGCGACATTCATCAATGTTGTGCCAAGGGATGTTGTGTAACTCACACAACTTTTCGGTGTCTTTCTTATACTTCTTGTTACCCTTCTTTTCCTACATATGGGATTGCCTCTCTTTAGGTTGGCCTTCCTTGCTCTGTCCATGCGTCTCCCACTTACTCTTCTACTTGAATTTCTGCTCAATTTTGACTGCATATCGATAAGCAACTCCCAGTGAGGAGATGTCCAAGAAATCCATCTTTGTTTGGATGTACCTGTGTAGACCACTGTGGTACTTCAAAACTAGGTGATGCTCAGAGTCTTTGATACCCAACTTTGAGCGCAAGGTATGAAAGATGTTGGTGTACTCCGGCACCATCTGGTCTCTTTTCTAACGTAGAGTTGTCCATCTCATGTATTGTTCATCATAGTTTTTGACAGGGGAGAACTCCTCCTTTATGGCTTCTACAAAGGCCACCCAAGTGGGTTCTCTCCCAAATGGTCTAGATTCATCTGTGGTGTACCTCTCCTAGTAACCTTCCCACCAAGATTTGACATGGGGAAGAGATTTAAGGAGCGTGAAGGTGATCTTTTCACTGTCAGAATTTTTTTGGATAGAGTAATAACCTTCTAGTAGATTCAACCATTTTTCTAGAGCATATGCATCTATCTGACCTTCAAATAAGGGGATATCAAAATTGAATTGTACCTTGAAGGGTGTCGTACTTGCGAAATAGTTTCTTTTTTAATATGCCTCGACTGTTGCCATCAGTGTTTTTCAAAGGATCTGAAAGAAGTTGTCCATCATCTCGTTCCTTTTTCGCACGAGGGCTTCCTCGAGCAACGTCTTGAAAGGATCTATTGCTCTGTCATCTCTCCTTTCTTCTTCCATGGGAGGTTGCTTGGGCTAGCGAGAGTGGTTGTCCTCAAGTGAAACTAGCTCAAGACCAAGATCTCTATACCCTGACCTCGTCGGGGACTTGCTCTGAGAAATGACAAGGAGAAGACTTCTCTGATACAACTGATCCTTATTATTTTGAGAACGACATGAAGGAAAAAATATAACTGAGATATAACAATGAAATACATGAAGTATAGAAGAGAGAACAAAAATATAGTGAAACCCAACTTTTATTACTAAATAAGATAGAAAAACATTGTAGAACACAAATTGGAAAAAAAGGGGTAGCTTATCTCTAAAAATAAAGAGATGTTGGCTACGCTTCATTCACAAGAAGCTTTACATCACACTCCATTGCATGCTTAAAGGGCCTCCTTCACCTCAATTATATATGAGAGAGTGAGAGGAGAACAATTCCCATGATGCATGTGGGATAAATTGAACTAAGTTTATAAAATGCCATAGGCATTTAAAATACTAGCACTTCTCGGGTGGTCACCCATCCCAATACTACTCTAGCCTGAGTGTGCTTAACTGCGGAGTTATAATGGGATCTGGTGCATTAACACAATGATGTAGGCATGTACATAAAACCACTAGGAAATCATTACATGATGTCTCTAATTAACAAATGAAGATGACATTACATTCCATTCCCCATCAAAAGGGTGAATATCGTGGTTTATCAAAACCACAAGCTTAAAATGGTGATTCAGTGAAAAAGATGGATGGCCACCGAGATCCAACTAGATCAATTTCATTATGAAGTTGCCTAGGACTGCTAAGAAACATGATTCTATTATGGTAGTGGTGGACAAGCTTACTAAAGTTAACCATTTTATTCCAATGAAGTTAGTGCACAAGGAAGCTAACATTGTTGAAATATACATGTGAGGAATTGATAATATGCTTGGTGTACCTAAGACAATTGTGTTTGACAGAGATCCCATGTTCACATCTAAATTTTGGAAAGGACTATTCAAAGGATTTGGGACAAATATGAACTTTAACACAACATATCACCCTGAGACAGATGGACAAACAGAGAGGGTAAATCAGGTGATTGAAGATATGTTCAGGATGTATGTGATGGATAAACCATCAAAATGGGAAGACTACCTTCACTTGGTAGACTTTGCTTACACCAATGGGTATCAAACATCTTTAAGATGAGCCCATTTGAGGCACTTTATGGTAGAAAGTGAAACACATCAGTGAGTTGGGACAAACCAACAACCTGTGTAGTGGTTGGGCCAAATATTCTCTAGGAAATGGAAGTGCAAATGGTAAAGATAAGGAAGAATTTAAAGGCTTCCCGAGACATGTAGAAAAGATATGAAGATAAAGGAAGAACCCACAGAGATTTTAAAGTGGGTGACTATGTGTTCTTGAAAGTAAAACCAAGACGCAGTTCACTGAACTTGGGAAATTGTTCTAAGTTGGCAGCACACTACTATGGGCCATTTGAAATCCTAGAGAGGATTGATCCTATCATATATATTCTTTCATTTCCTGCATCCTTGTGTATTCATAATTTTTTCCATATATCTTTGCTTAAAAATTATGTACTTGATGCTAATCATATTATTGATTGTATTTTGATTCAGGTGGACCCAAAAGGCGATTTTCGAGTGCAACCGATTTGCATATTGGATCAGAAAATCAAACAACTCCAGAATTGAGTCATGGAGCTAGTAAAGGTCCAATGGACCTAGTACGGTCCTGGCGATGCAACTTGGGAGCACAAGGATGCTATGTAGGCAGAGTATCCACATCTTTTTGAAGATTTTTTAAATTTTGTATGTACATGTGTATATAATGCACTGAGGACAATGCATAAATAAGGGGGAGGGGAATGCAATTTCCCTAATCCGAACCCAATTTGTAATTGTACATATAGGATGTTGAGTCGTTCGTACCAATTGTAAATGTAAATGTACATATAGGATGGTGAGCCATTGGCACCAAGTTTTGGTTTTGTGTGCACCTGAATAGTGCGCGAGGATTGTTACCAAAGAAAGGGTGCACACATTTTATAATGTTGCATGCACCTGGATAAGTGCACGAGGTTGCACATCAAAGGAAAGGTGTGCACATTTCACAGTTTTTTGCGCACCTGGGTAAGTGCAAAAGGATTACCTTGAAGTGTGCATCAAACCAAGTTATATATATATATGTGTGTGTGTGTGAGGCCAGAGAGCCTGTGTAATTATGACGCTGGTGAGTCGGGATGCAAATAGGTCAGTGCGCCCATCCTTGTAAAATGTAATCACACTCGAGTTATTAATAATATCACATCGTTATGCACAGATAGATCAGACGAAAAGAGACGAGGGAATAACTCCACCGAAAAGGGAAAAGGGGGGAAGTCAAGTCCAAGGGAATATTTGATTAATATTTCTAAAAAGTATAATTTGTGGATATTTATTTATCCTTCCCGAGGGATGGGAATGAGCCACTATGTGGCTAAAGCTAATTCTGAAGGTGACAAGTTTCCAATTTAAGGCATGCAAATATATTGTTGATCATTAGTGTATTTTGGAGGGACTCACTCATTTTTCCTTCATCATTCTGACTATCTGAAATTGAGACTACCATTGTATAACCTGTGCTTGGGAAAAACTGGTTTGTTATCGAAGAGGTGGGTCGTCGGGCCCATGAGCATTCTCTCTAGCTAAGAGTTTTGATGTCGAAGAGGTGGTTTTTTAGGCCTGTGAGCATTCTTTTCAGGTGAGAGTTTTTTTGTCGAAGAGGTGGGTTGTTAGGCCCGTGATCATTATCTCTAGGTGAGATATTTTTTGTTGAAGAGACGGGTTGTCAAGCATGTGAGCATTCTCTCTAGGTGATATATTTGTTGGGAATTGTTCCCTGGTGCATTGGGCATTAGTTACAGGGATATGAGACTTCCTATTTGGCTAGTTGTTGAATCCTCGGAAGGGAAGTGGGGCATCTGAGGGACTGTTGAGTAGAGAAGGGGCACACTTCCTGGAGTGGGACAAGCATGTGGGGAATGAGAGACTGTGGACTAGTTGCAGTATTGGGCACCTTGGATTGAGCAATTTTGTTGTTTATTAGACCTTTGTCTGACATTAGAAATCCTTTTTCCATGGTGGAGTTTAAGCCCCATCTCGGGGGTGACCTATTGCTTAAATTTTATGAGAAATAGAGTGTATGGATGGGAGGAACATCTGAGTTATGTGCGTAGTTGGTCAATTTTCATAAAATATAAGTGTCCATTATGTGCCTGTCTCATTTACTGTGTGGTTAATTACCTATATCCGATATGGATTTAATTATTGTATGATGTTTCATATAAGTATTTGTTGTTATTCTATATAATATTGCTTGCTCATGTAAGTGCGGTGATGATATTCAGTATTGTAGTTGTACATGTTGAGTATGACAATTGTTATTAATTATTCTTGTTAAGTTAACCTTACAATAATGGTCACGAGTCTCTGAGGTGGGGTTAGAATGGTTGTGTGTGCATGAGAATACTCTTTGCACAAAATAGGATGGATTCACTTGTGTGCATAGGAAAGTAGTCCAAACACACAACGAGAACAAAATGTGCATGTGATGCATGAATGGTAGTGCGCGCAATAGTGATCACATGTTCAGAAGGGATTATACACACAATAATGTTGTGTGCTCAGTATGCTTGTGCGTGTAGTTGTTTTGTGTTACCTCCACTGTTAAAAGTTGTGTTAGAAGAGGAAAGTTTGAGTGGCATGACCTAGCTTGGGATCGAGCATGTTACTTCAAGTATTCTACATAGACCAATGTTATATAGTAGAATTTGCGCACCAAATTTTGGAGTAGTGTTTTTTAGTAGTCGGTTGGGTACGTTACTGATTAGTATCAAAGCATGGTACCCAGTTGGGAGGCTAGGTACGTTACAAATTGGTATTAGAGATGATACCCAACTGGGAGGCTAGGTACATTACAAATTGGTATTAGAGTTGTATTGGGAGAGTTGTAGTAGCAGTACCCAACTGGGAGGATGGGTACGTTACATTCCTCAATCCATTAATTAGGCCCAATATTTGAATTGGGTCATCCTTTCACCATGGATCCTTCTCACTTGGCCTAATTTGGCAAGCAACCCTAATTTCCAAATTGGGTCTCCTGCATCAAATTATAGTGAGAAGGGGTACTGATTTTCCAATCAATCTCGATTCTCAAATCCCCTCCCCCCCTTTTAGAACTCCTTACATGTGTGAAATTTTAGAAGGTTTGGATCAATACCTTCATTGAGGCATGATTATGTATGAACATCCACCTTTTAGAACTTTAGTAATAAGCATGATTTTCAAAATAAAAATACAAATTTTAATTTAAGACATCCCATAGTTCGAATATTAGACATGATGAAATACAATTTTATTTCCCTTAGTAACACTCAAGGACGTATAATAATTTAGGAACATTACAGTTTGAAAACTATAATCTGTCAACCAACCTCTCTGAGTATATACTTGTTCTCAAAGTGCTTTTGTTTAACCTAACATGATCTGTTGCTTTCAGTGAGCTCTCAAGGTGTAGATTTATGTTAGCTTTTAGAATCACCCAAGATGCATTCAATATTTTTCCTAGTTCAAATATACATTGACAATTTTCATTCAAAAGCAAAGTGATAAATTCCACTACAATAAAATTCACCTGAAGTTGGGGTTAATATTTGTTGGCCCTTGACCAAGTTTTGAGAGAGCATTGGTCGTGTTTGACCACTTTTGGGACTTCGACAGGCTGGTTGAAGATGGAGCACCCACGCGGATCTGAGATCATGGGATATCACTTATTTTGTGGGCTTATGGACCCAGCAAGGGGTTCATTAGGGTTTATGTAACGGGTTATGGGATGTTGGCCCAAGGTTTACCCATGATTAGGCCCTTTTGTAAATGTATAAATAAGAAAGAATGCAATGAAGTAAGTAGCGACTAGCTAAGTGCTAAGTAAGTTGGCTTAGTGCAAGAGGTTGTAAGTTTCTTTGTGCAAACTGATTGTGTAGAGTAAGGCTTTGTGCTAGTAAGGAGTTGGCTCTGTGCCTTGACCTGATTTTGGGAAGGAGGATCTAGTGCATAGCGTGCAGATCTCCTGTCCTCTGCAGAGTTGGGCTTTGTGTCTTTGTGCACAGGAGCGACCAAATGTAAGAAGATTGAAGACTAATAAAGAAGAAGAAGAAGCCATTGGTGGTCGTAGCCCCACACTAGGGTGAACCACGTATATCCTGTGTCTTGATATGCTTTGTGCGATGTGGATTATATTGTTTATCTGCTTAGTGTTGTTGTTATAATGTATGATGAATGCATCTGATGTTGTTTCTTAGTGCTTAATGGTATTAAAGATGAATAACTGCTATATCTGAGCTAATGCTATGTGCTAAGTGATTGTAAGTGCTTGATCTTGATTATTACTTTGATGATTTGTAATAAGAGTTAATCTGCGATGTGAATGAGATTCATGAACTAATGTATATTGTTATCGAAGTACTCTACTGAGTGTTTCAATCATAGATCTGTGTCTCAGCTTGGTTGTAGACATCTGAGTCCTGCAACCCCCCTGCCTCTACATCAGGTGAGACTTCATCTGCTTTGCAGGTGTTGCTGAAAGGGACGGTAGTTAGGGTTTTGTTGGTGCGTTGTTGAAGCATTGAACCCTGGGTCTGCGCCTATGCCAATAAATGGTTCCGATGTTGGGACCTGAAACTGTGATTGTTGAAAACTGAAGAAAAAAGAAATCTTTGTGCATAGATCTATTGCTATAGTGCATAGTATTCTACTTGAATTGCGAAGCTCTGTGCTAAGAAAGAAATCAGATTTGAAGAAAAGAGGTAAGATCTTAAAGCTTTGTGCTCTTGTAAAGGTAAGATAAGTGGAAATTTTTTCTTCGAAACCATGAATCTAGGTGTGTTTGATAGATTTTGTCCTAGTTTGAATGGTAGGGCACAATTAGAAGAAAGAGTTGATCTGAATAAATTTGATAGAAATAGAGAAAGGTATGTTATTCCTATGCATAGAAAGAATTTTTGGACTAATAAATGGATGCAGGAACTTAGAAAGAATTTTTGCAGATTGTAGGTCCAACACTGTGATCCCAGTGCGCAGTATAGGAGAGTCTGGGGATCGTTTAAAAGAAAGAGAGGATTGACACTATGTTATAATTGCAGAAAACTGGGACATCTTGCTAAGGAATGCCCTAGTATAGGTCCTATTTGTCTTTGTTGTAGAGTTATTGGTCATGAGGTTGAGGATTTCCCATGGATGATTGCTAAAGTTGAAAAGATGAATATGAGACAAGAAAAATATAAAGAAGGTCAAGAGACTAAGGATATGTTAGAGAAATATCATACTCTATTAGTACAGTTAAAAGAAGCAATGGATGACCACAAGGATGTTAGTTTGTCAGAGATCTTGAAAGAAAAACAACACATAGTTACAAGAATAGAATACTTTGACATAGATTGCGTATTGGATGAAGAAACACACGTGAATATTATGCCAGAAAGTACTTGGGAAATTTTTGGAAAGCCTGCTATGATACCTTCACTGGGAAGTATAGGCTTGTTTAGAGGAAAGATGATAACCCTATGTGGAAGAGTTACTAATATACCTATGATTACTTATGAAACATCGACCGAAGAATAATTTGAGGTCATTAAATTTATTGAGAACAATGCCCCTTTTCCACTTTTGATAGGAAAGACTTGGATTGAGAAGGATCAGACTAGAAGGAAAGCAGAGGAGGAAGCTATAGAATAGAAAAAGAGAGAACTAAGGGATTTTATAGCTAGAAGAATAGATCGACTGATAGAAGAACGAGAAGATGAGTCAAAGCAACAGAGGGTAAGAGAATTAGCTATCGAGGTTGAAAGAACGCAAGAAGGTTTGTAGGAACTATCCATGCAAGAAAGAAGAATACCTACCCTGGAGTTAATAAGAAAAGAGGTATTACCTTTGAACCCTTTGAAAGAACATCAATAGTGTGAAGCTACTACGATAAGAGAGGATAAGAATAAGAATGGAAAGAGGAATCCAGAGACTCAGATCACAGGAAAGAAGGCAAGAAAGATAAGTAATAAGAAAGCCAAATTAGAAAAACTACAAAAAGTTCCAGAGAAGACTTCGCAGGAGGCAGGCTTGCAGGCCCTGAACCTCGTCAGAATAGTAGAACCGCGCAAAATGGGACTTCACCATGGCGAAGATATATGACCGTTGGAGGCACTCTGACTGTTAGAATGATGCTCCAGAATGACTAGAAAATGTAGTTATGAGAAAAAGGACCGTTGAGACTGCTCCATAACGGGTAGATTCACATTGATGGATGCATTTCTTCCATAGGAGGAATCCGTTACGACGCTTGATTATTTAACCCATTGGACGTTGCGTCGAGAACACTTTTTTCCACCTGTGATTATCGGAGATAATAGAGAATCCATTGTATCGCGCTAAGATTTCTAGACCTCGCCATCCATTTGATTACCTCACTTATCCGTTCGCCTACCCGATCTATTTGGTTACAAGTGTGAATGTCAGGCGAACATAGTGCGTTAGAGAAGTATATGGAGGCGATTCTTGTGGAGCTCATGGATGAGAAAGTTATGTCTGTAGGAATACATGCGCCGTCGATTGGGGGATTGCAAGCATCCCTCTCAACTGGACGTTGTTCTAGCCGTGCTACTAAGAATCGAAGCAAGCACTGTGATGATCTGGCTAACGAGAAGCAGATCCCATCGGTCTTGCCAGATTATATATCGCCTTTTGCTGGTGCGGTTAACCGCGACACTATCCCACCCAACTTTGATTATACGTTGATTAATGCGTACATCCCAAAGGGGATACACGTAGTTGGACCTCAGTTAGGACAGATCCCAGCTATGAAGAACATCAAATTTAATCTCGGCGGCAAAAATAACTACGCCATGCTAGCACCCCATAGGTATCTGATGAAGACAACTGGGAAGAAACCGTGCATAGTATCCCAACCATGGATTAAGGAGTTGGCGCAGTCCATGATCTTGAATGTAATGAAGATCCCACACTTTGGTCGATATTAGGAGGTTAATGCTTGCGTTAAACTCCTCTTTTCGTGCTACCATGAAGGATATTTGTGGCTCGACAAGCGTGTTACCGTGGATCCGACGTTGATCCACCTGATCGCAGGACTGAGCATGCAGGGACCAGACCCTCAGTAGTTCTACCTAGGGAAGACTTCGTATTGCTCCCTGACACAACGCATAAAGGAGGATTATGGTGATGTAGAAAAGGGAAAGAGAGGCTACAAGGTAGCCTCCATCCAGGATGGCACAATGCGCCTAGCTTGTCATCTTATAGCTGGGAAGCTCGTCAGAAAGAACCATCCCACACAAGTCACATGATTTGTAGTAGACCTCGCAGGAAAGTGTGTGGAGGGGATGCAAATGAACTGGGTGAGTTACCTCGTCAACGAGCTCGAAAAACACTGCCGCGAAGCACAGGATCAGGGGTATGAATTCCATTTCAATTGGTTACTTGTATTGATCACATTTGTTGCTTGGCAGATGCCGAAAGGAGTGATATTTCTAGAAGTTGAGCTATCAGATCCATTACCCGCAAGGTTCTCCACCTTGTGTTATATGAATGACATGTTGAAGCAGTGGCAGTCGAACGTTGTCTTCCATGCCTACTACCAATAGCTGAAGCATGCTATTGAGGTATTCCCACGCATGACACCAAACACATTTCACCAGTACAGATCGCTAGCGAAGTACCACGCAGATCGACACTTTATTTATATCACTACGCGTAGGGATGAAGGAAAGGAAGAGTTGCAGTCCTATTATAAACTGATCGACGAGGATATAGAGGAGATCACCAAAGAATGGCCGACAGATTTCCTTATACCAGTTGACGATGTAGAACTTTCCGAACCCAACATCATAGGAATCCCCTTGGTCACCTGGGTCGAGCATGTCGGGCAGAGCAGCGCAAAGAATATAAGAAAAAGGAGCAAGTGAAAAACATAGAGAATGATGAGGAGGACAGCGCCTTGGAGGAAAGTGGGCCTAACTCACCCGCAACAGGAGGAGGAGGAGACGAAGTAAATCAAGGAAGAGGAGGGGAAGAAGGAGAAAAATAAGGAAAAGGTGAAGTTAGACCGCCAAAGGATCCCCTTACCGAAGCTGAAACCTCGAAGAAAATAAAGGATTCTCTGCAGAAACCCTTGGCAAGAAAGAAGACATGTGCCAGTAGGCCCAAGATGAAGTCCACGCTCACAGAGGACGATGTCGATCTAATCATCGCAGTCATGGAGGATGCTTCAAAAGATATCTTGCAACATTATGTATAAAGGAAGGAGACATTGTATGAAAGAATCAAGAAAGAGCTAAAAGACATACAACAAGCTATCCATTCAAGCCACGCAGTACCTATTGCGTCTTCTTCATTGAAGATTGTAGAAATGGGGGACGAGCCCACCCACTTGCGAAGATTAGAAGATGCAACAGAGGCTTGAATTCAGTGAATCCAAGAAGAAAAGGAGCAGGCTATAGAATCCTTGAAGCAAGAAAAGAAGGAGGTCTTAGAGAAACTTTGAGTTGCACAGAAGGAGAAATATGAAATTCGGGCGATGCTCGAGGAGGACAATGCAAAGATACAAAAAGAAAAAGACCAGCTGCTCGCATAGCAGATTGCGGTCAAAGAAGCAGTGACTAAAGCACCTCGCTCTGTGTCAAGCTTGGCATAGGAAGAACCAGAGTCAGTCGAGATGCAAGTGATGAAGCTCGTTGAGGCCATCCAACGGCTTCAAGCACGGGTAACGGAGTTGGAGCTTCAAGCAGTACCTAGCACTCCGTAGGAAGTGCACGACCAAAGGGAGGAAGCAGCTAAGAGTGTGGTTGGAAGGATTAATATCCTCACATTATAATGTAAGAATTTGAGTGATCAAAGTGAGCAGACCTATGAACGTCTCACAGAAGATCCAGAGCTGAGGAAACTGGAAGCACAACTCCAGGAGGCACTGCAACAGGCATCCACCATGCAAGTGAAAATGAAGCTACTCACTGTGGTCGAGTGAATGAAGAGATCACAAGAGCAGTGCGACATCCAAAAATATATTACTTCCATCCAAAGTAGAGTCATGGAAGTTACACAGATACTATAGTCGGTGCAGGACGAAGCCTGCACACTTTTTGAAGAGATTGAAGGACAAGGCTCATAGCTAGACCAAGTGGTTACAACAGTGGAACAACACCTGGAAGGGCCTGTTACAGAGCAAATTATTTAGGAGTTTATCGAGAAGGAGGCTCTGGCGAAGCAACAAGTCGAGGCAGCTTGAGCTAAGCTCGAGGCCTTTGAAGCAGCGTTGCCTAGATCTGAGTGACTCAGGACGAGTCATAGGTGAGTGTTGGGGGCCTGTTGGCCCTTGACCAAGTTTTGAGAGAACATTGGTCGTGTTTGACCACTTTTGGGACTTCAACAGGCTGGTCAAAGATGGAGCGCCTATGCGGAGCTATGATCGCAGGATCTCACTTATTTTGTGGGCTTGTGGACCCAACAAGGGGTTCATTAGGGTTTATGTAACGAGCTATGGGATGTCACCCCATGGGTTTACCCATGATTAGGTCCTTTTGTAAATGTATAAATAAGAAAGAATGTAATGAAGTAAGTAATGACTAGCTAAGTGCTAAGTAAGTTTGCTTAGTGCAAGAGGTTGTAATTTTCTTCGTGCAAACTGATTGTGTAGAGTAAGGCTCTATGCTAGTAAGGAGTTGGCTCTGTGCCTTGACCTGATTTTGGGAAGGAGGATCTGGGGCGCAGCGCACAGATCTCCTATCCTTTGCAGAGTTGGGCTCTGTGGCTTTGTGCACAGGAGCGACCAAATGTAAGAAGATTGAAGACTAATAAAGAAGAAGAAGAAGTCATTGGTGGACGTAGCCCCACACTAGGGTGAACCATGTATATCCTGTGTCTTGATGTGCTTTGTGTGATGTGGATTATGTTGTTTATCTGCTTAGTGTTGTTGTTATAATGTATGATGAATGCATCCGATATTGTTTCTTAGTGCTTAATAGTATTAAAGATGAATAACTGCTAGATTTGAGCTAATGCTATGTGCTAAGTAATTGTAAGTGCTTGATCTTGATTGTTACTGCATTGATCTGTAATAAGGGTTAATATGCGATGTGAATGAGACTCATGAACTAATATATATTGTTATCGAAGTACTCTGCTGAGTGTTGTAATCACAGATCTGTGTCCCAGCTTGGTTGTAGACATCTGAGTCCTGCAACCCCCCTCCCTCTACCTCGGGTGAGACTTCATCTTCTTTGCAGGTGTTTCCGAAAGGGCCTGTAGTTAGGGTTTTGTTGGTGCATTGTTGAAGCGTTGAACCTTGGGTCTTCCCCTGTGCCAACAATATTCTTCAACCATGAAAGTTTGTTTTAATTTGAATGCTTAAAAGGGACTTGTTAGTGCAATTGATATAATTTGAATGTTAACCCTATGTGACCTATTTTTGTTTTGCTAACATGCATAAATTTCTACATGGCTTCCAAGGGACATGGAAAGTGGAAGAGAGGTCCTTAGGAGAAACTGGTTGCATGTCAATGTAAAGAGCTAATTGAAATAATTGAAGATCATGAAGAAATAGTACCAATAAGTAAGAAGAAACCATAATAGTAGGAGAAGAATAAGCTAGGAAGAAAACCCAAAAGAATGTTGAAGTTGGTAGAAAGAAGATAGATATTGAAGAAGAAAAGGTTGAAAGAGAAGGAGAAGAATAGTTTAAATATTATAAATCCATCGATCACCAAAATTCTAAGTTCATTGACTCTATGCCTTTAGGATACAAAATGAATTGAAAATTGTGCAGATATAATTATATGATAGAGCACAACATTTATAGTCACAAGGGAAAGATATAATAGAGGTCATGAAATATGTTCAAGCATAGAAACTTGAGAATCAAAAATATCAGTTATGGTTTGAATGAGTAAAATATTGGCAATTTTCACTAGAAGAAATTCCTCTTGAAGTTTTTTTTTTAACTTTAGAGTCCCTAAAAGAAATGGATTTTGGCATAAAATATTGGAAGCAAATAGCTCATGATTCCCTCTAGGGATTACACATAAATTCAATGACTTTTCTATGATATGGAATCTCATAGAGAATATGGAAAACAATTTCCACTTCCCTTTTAGGCCTAGAAAACATTGTTGGAGATATTACACACTCACTTAGGTAATTTTTTTCCTAAGGTTGATAATCTAATGTTGAGGGCACTTCCATAGATGATAATATTCTCTCTTGAGAATATTCCCATACAAATTAGTGTTCCTCATACAAAATAGGGTGCCTTCCCTCTTCAGTTCAGAGTCAGTTACAACTTAGTTAGACTAGTGGAGGTCACTCACACATGGAAACCTCTATTTTATCACCGACAGTTTCATGTTCACCTTGGTTTTCTCACTAGGAGTGCACATATATCATGCATGTGGCCAAGTGGGTGCATGTCTTGTGATTTCATGTGTTTCTCTCACTTCCACATGTGTGACTCAGTTAATTGATTATTGGATGGACCAGTTAACTAGGAATAGGTGACATATTACTTCGGTTTCTGTCAGTGAATGTATAGATCTCTCTAGATCACTACTATGGCACATTAACTTATCCATGCATCCTATATTTATTGAAAATTATTCACTCTTTGATTGTGGAGTATAGTTAATACAATTCATTCTCTCTCTCTCTCTCTCTCTCTCTCTCTCTCTCTCTCTCTCTCTCTCTCGCAAGTTTGTGTGACTTTTCTACTAGCTAGGTTCACTGTGAAAACTTCACATGGTATAAGAGCCTTGATTTATAGGAGAAAGTGCATAAGAATTTCTATTTGCAGGTACAAGAGGAATATATAGTAAGAAAATATGTATTACTCACCAAGAATACTTCTCATGCCTCATAACTATTTGAAATGGAATCCAAAGATTCTACTTCTTCTCAGAAGTAGAGGCTTATATCAAATAACCATGGAAATAGAAGTAGAGTCTGATTCCACCGATGAGAAAATTGTTTTCTGAATAGACAAGACACAACTCTCAGATTTATCTTTATATATATATATATATATCTCCTGAACTACAATATCATGTAGAGGATGAATCACTCTCAACTCCGGACGAACTATGGACCAGATTGGCGGTTATATTCAAGAATAAGGAAGATTGTAAAGATTGTATGCAGAAGGTTGACAAGATAGAGCCAGCAGAAAAGACACTAGAAGATCAAGCCTCTCAGTTTGAAGAGCCTTCTACACAATTATTTGCAAAAGCAATTCTTCCATTCATTGGAGATTATGTCTACTCCATTTCATATATGTTTTTTGAATCACATGTGAAAGATATCATGCATGCATCTTAGGAGCCAAACGAAAAAAAAAATCATTCACCATGCATGTGTCCTAGGATCCACATGCAAAGGCTCCCATGCATGCATCTCATGAGCCACACACATGCATCCCAGGAGACAAAAAGGGGGTCGTGCACTTCAGATTCACTTCTGACACTTTCTGAGAAAAATTTGTAGAAACAAATTAGATATTTAATTTTCTCTCAAATAAATATCCAATTATCTGAAACAAAGTTCGGAAAATAAAGTTGTGAGAATTTTGAAATCAACAATTTTTTCATCATATTTCTGGAAATGACCGTGCGATTTGCAAAGTTTCATCCAAACTTCACATGGTATGGGATTTGGATATTCTTCTTTATAATAAGAGAAAGTGGATATATGTGGACATCTCATCGGTGCATCTACTTCATCAGATCCATACAAATATCTACCTCTTCAACAAAATCTTCATGACAATAAGCTTTCACGTTTTCAAGGTCTCCTTGGAGTGAAGGACACAATTGCTTTTGTTCCTTCTTCATTTTTGCATTGTACTTTGTGGGGGGGGGGCGTGTGTTTACCATGAGATTTTCCCTCTTTCCTCTATTTATTCATTGTTTCATTCTTATATTCCTAACATGGCCTNAGTGTTTCATTCTTAGATTCCTAACATGGCCTTGGTTTTTGAGACCCATTCATCATGTACACCCTAGCAGTGTTTGGGGGGGTGGGGAGGGTGTTGGAGATTTTACACACTCACCTAGGCAATTATTTTCCTAAGTTTGATAGTCCTATGTTGAGGGTCCTTCCATAGATGAGAATATGCTTTCTTGAGAATATTCCCCTACAAATTAGGGAACCTCCCCTCTTTAGTTCTGAGTCAGTTAAACCTCAATTAAACTAGAGGAGGTCACTCATGCATGAAAACCTTGATTTTATCACTAGTAGTTGCATGTTCACCTCAGTTTTCTCACTGGGAATGCACATATCTCATGCATGTGGCCAAGAGGGAACATATCTTTTATTGCATGTGTTTCTCTCACTTCCACTTGTGTGACTCAATTAACTAATGACTGCATGGACCAGTCAACTACGACTAGGTGGTAGATTACTTCAGTTTATGTCAGTGAGTGTATAGATACTATGGTGCATTCACTTGGCCATACATCCTATATCTATTGTAAATTATTCACTCTTCAAGTGTAAAATACATTTAATACAATTCATTCTTTTTCTCTCCTCTCTTCTCTCTCTCGCAAGTTTGTGTGACTTTTCTATTAGCTAGGTTCACTGTGAAAAATTCACAAACATTTCTTTCCATATTAAACATGCACCTTAAAATTAGAAAATATATATTAACACTAGGATGAAATATATCATATATTTCCCGTAAGTTAATGAAGCAACCATTTAGAATTTTATTGAATCTCCTACCAGTAATGCAACACTAATAAATAATATATTTCCTAGAATGGAGAAATGTGAGGAGAAAATCAAGTATAGTACTACATCATGCAATGTCTTCCTCAAGCAACATATTTTTTTTCATGGGGATGCACTCAGTTGAAATTTTGAGGCATGGGTGGCCTTTATAATAAAATGGAGAGGAAAAAATGAAGGAGCTTCCTCTAGCCAAGTAGATCATATCCTAGAAAAGAGGGTTTGAATAGGCATAAAGGAAATTTGAATAGCTAAGAAAAGGTTTAGAACAATAAAAGGTAATCAAATCCTCATATGAGAAAAAAAGTGGAACTCAATAATCAAGAACGGGAAACAAATAGTCAACTAGTTGTATCAAACTCGTGATTCCCCCCCCTTCGTCTTTTTCTATAAGTAATATGAATTCGATGGAGAAGAGGATTTTTTATTCTTCAACTTTGTAAACTCTTTTAGAAAATTAATGAATGAGAATCCATTGTTGACAAAGCTATTTTGGAGACTAACTTCCTTTTGAAGCTTTTAATGTGTTTAACTTCTTCTAATTTTTTATGAAGTTTTGGAATGGTGTAAGCATATTGTTGTAAGAATATGCTTTTATAGTGTAAATGTTTCTCCTGTATGAGCATTCTATCTTATTTTGTTTGTCTATAGTTATATGCATGGTATTGTAATTAACTATTCATTTTCATATTTTTCTGGTATGCATATGATTATTTAGGTTTATACTCTTATTCTCATAACAACTTTCTTGCTAATGGTAAAACTAGTAATATATTTGGTGATATATTTGTCCCATTGATTTTGTTGCATTAACCCAAACATTAATTTGTATTTTTCATGTTAGAGTAGCTTCATTTCATTTCTTGCTTTTCAGGAAAATCTAAATGATGGAATGGTGCACAAATGGTAAAACCCAAAATTAATAAAGGTTGGCGGGCCAAAATCGATATGGGTTCCCTAGTGTAAAGTATGATTGGAACCTTTCATTAGGGAGAAACATTGGATAGGGTCATCCAACCCTAAAAACACAATTAATTTAAATACATTTTTAAATTTCAAAGTTAATATATCCATTTTTATAAGAGAAAAGTAATTGCTAAGTAATAACCTTATAACCAAAAACATAATTTAATTAGTTGAATTTTTTTTCCGTGTAACCCTTCTTTTTATAAAAAAGAATACACCCCCCTCCCAAAAAAACTTTAAGTGATAAGAGTGAGATTAAAACAATATTAAGTATTAGATAACATAGCTATAACACATGCCTCAATGCAAACATACCAATAACACCTATCTTGAAAAATCATTGTAGCTTTAGTAACAAAATATTTAGGTGTTATTAGGAACAACCAGAGGTGTTTTATTCAAAAAGGATGGAACTTCAGACTTGTGTGGTGCATTTTCAACTTTTCCATTAAACTAAAAATTGGTTTAAATATAAGAATATTTTTTCAAAATTAGGTATATACATAATTACAAATAGACATAGATGTAGATAAGAGAGAGAATCAAATATGAGGGCTATATAAGCGTTATCACGTATGTGATTTCAATTTGGAGGATAATGGACATTGAGGGTTTTGAAAGTGACTACAAGCCTATAGTTTTGTATTTGTAGGAGAATGGAAGACGTGTTTTTTTAGAAGTGGACAACATGGGAATGCAATCCAACTGTTGGCATGGTAATTAATCTCTTAGCCTGTTCATATAACACCCCAATATTACCTACAGCTGAAGGATCAACTGTGACAAAGACCTTGGAAAGATAATTTTCCAATCCTCTCTCCTCTCTCCCTTGGCCATTTGGCTCCATATTTTGAGATATTTCAATTAGATGTCCTTTCTTATGAGTATCCTCTTTTCTTTTATCACATGGATGCATGTCAAAATTCCTATATTAGAAATGTTTGATAAAATACATACCAGACATGTGTTTGACATAAGGCCTACTTAACTAGTGTTTGACGAAATGCTTGATATCCATAACATTAATGGACTAGTCTTAGTCTGAAAGGGTTTTGATATTAAATACAAATTTCAATTCATGGTTAGGCCTCTCATAGAGGAAAACTTTAATCTTCCGTATGAATATCATCAATTATGTGGTAGATATAAAGCACACAATGGAGTTTTTTTAGGAAATTTTTATGGAATGGAAATGAAATATGTTTGAAGGTAAACAACTTGATGACCATTATATGTTGTCCAAATACTGAACATTAAAATTCATAACTTTTACTTTGGTTTTGCGTGTATTTGGAATGGTGGGAAATGGAGTGCTTTCATCCTTAAAATCCATTTTTTTCAAGGATTTGGTTGCAAACAAACCCTCTACTTCAGTTGCTTTGAATTGTCATCTACTTAGTGTGTGTATTGTGGATAAATATGAAGAGGTACCAATGTTGGAGGTATCTGAGTCAAATGTATTAGACATACTCTCCTTTTAAGAATCATTTGAAACAATCAATAGATTCAATGGTTTCTATCCTTTTACATCACACTTGTGCCAATGAATCTATTTGACTTGGACAAAGCATTGTGTACCAATGAATCTATTTGACTTGGATAAAGCATTGTGTACCAATGAATCTATTTGACTTGGAAAAAGCATTGTGAGGTATATATATTCTCCAAATGTTTCTTTATTGTTAAGTTTTCAAACCCTATTGATTATTATAAGTTTTTAGAGGAGAGTCCTTGGTTATTGGAAAGAGTGGGTCTTCTTA
This sequence comes from Picea engelmannii, assembly GCA_009831015.1. Lineage (NCBI taxonomy): Eukaryota > Viridiplantae > Streptophyta > Pinopsida > Pinales > Pinaceae > Picea > Picea engelmannii. Next base: position 108,496 of record ML807888.1, read on the forward strand.
TTACCCCATGGTTCTCAGATTTTGACCCTATGAATATATCTATTACCAAAACACAAGTTTGGTTTTCTCTCAAATCTACCTCTTCATTTTGGGATTTATTATTTTTGGAAGACATTTTTGGATTTATTATTTTTGGAAGACATTGATAATACATTGGGTAGTTACCTCAAAATTGTTCTTGATCATATCAAGTTGTGTTTATTCACATATGCTTGAATATGTGTTGAGATCAATATCAACAAGTGTCTACTAGACAAGATGATATTAAAGAAGGAAAATTTTAGGTGGGCTTACGTTCTTGATTATGAGGATACAACTTTTTGGTTTCGACTTGGCCAACAAATTATACATCTTCAAGATTATTTTCCCCAAGTGTGAGGACATCACACAAAAAGGAAAAAAGGACAAAAACCTAACCCCAAACAGTAGCAATCATGAGAGAAATTATCTTTAGATGTGAAACATGATCAGAGTACATAAAATAAGTTAACAAAAAGATCATGGAAGGCTTACAATGCCTATCCAAGAACATATTATGGAATCAAAATTTCCTTAAGAGGATATAGAAATCCAAGTTGACCAAGCCTTCAAACTCAAAGGTTGTAGTGGTAAATGAAGCTCCACTAGGAGACATGAAGAGACTTTATGAATCCAACAAATTTGATTTCAATAAGAAATTCAGACTCCATAAGCATCTTGGCAATCTAAATTCATAATTACACTTAATCATCGTGTAACCTTGTCCAAGAAAGTGATAGGAGAATACAAAAAAGAAATGAAAAAAGGATAGTATAGAAGATTATTTTTATTGGGACATAAATTAAATATCCATTATAACATACACATAAAAATTGTAATTTCTATTAAATCATTGAATAGAAATAACATTTTTTTCTTTGGAAAAAAATAAAATAAAAGATAAAAATATAATTGATTAATATAATTTTAAGTTGTCCCCGAGGTGTAGGACAGTCGGTGACGGAGTGTGTTGTTAAGCCACTTCGTGATGTTAAAGTCACCGGTTCGAAATCTGCGGGGACAAAAATTCCAACCATGTTAAGGGTTGGTGTGGCTCAGGCCGGGTGTGATCCCCGGGTGATTTTGACGACTTAGATGCCCCTGAGTCGCGATTTCTCAAGCCACAGGTTAATCGTGAACCAACAGGTCCCGCACAAATTAACAAACAAAAAAAATATATATAATTTTAAGTTTGAAATGAAAGTCATATATAACCTTCAAGTCATAATTACTGAACTCCCAACAACATGCCATATAACTCAATTAACTTTTAAATCACCATTACATCATAACCTAACTTTATAACATTAGGACATGGCATTATTACTTATATTCCTATATTAATTACATTAGAAGGGTGATGCACAATCATAATATACTTAACTTTTAAGTCACCATTACATCATAACCTAACTTTATAACATTAGGACATGGCATTATTACTTATATTCCTATATTAATTACATTAGAAGGGTGATGCACAATCATAATGGTATATTATGATTAATGGTCAAATAAAACGAAAAAAAAGAAATATATTAATTTAGAAAAATGTTGATTTGAGGTAGTTGCATAAAAAAATTAAATATAATTTAAAAAAATGAAATATTGGAAATTAAATTAACTTTTAGAATATATAAATTTTATGAATGCTAAATTATTTTAAGTAATTGTAATTAAAATTTTTATAACCACTATATTTATTTTATATTTTATTTAACATGTATAAATATAAATAATACATTTATGCATGTGAAACCATTTAAGAACAAAGTTATCACTATTATCTATATAATAAAAAAATAGAGATGTAGAGGACATTATAGCAGTGTGAAACTATTTTTTTAATAATTTTTAATATGATTTATATTTTAAAAATTAATTAATTCAAGAGAGCACTAAAATCATAATGTCAATTGGACACAAAAGGGGTTTAAAGCTTTATTTCTCTTTAGAGATTGAGATTGATTGAAATTGATTTGTAGTAGTGCAATCTATACTATGTTTTTTAAATTTAAATGGTTGACAAAAGGGGTTTAAAGCTTTATTTCTTTTTAGAGATTGAGATTGATTGAAATTGATTTGTAATAGTGCAATCTATACTATATTTTTAAATTTAAATGGTTGAAGAAACCAAAAGTTATAACAAAAACAACAATAAACATTTGTATTTTTCAATTATAATACATGTCATAAAAAAATTTAAAAAAATATGAAATACTATTTTTTTAAAATTATATATTTAAAATATAATAACCTTATTTATTAATATTTTTAATTTAATTTAATTAGAAATAAATATATTTAAAATATTCACAATTTAAGATTAAGATTTATAATACATGGAATCAATTTGAGTTATGTGGCTACAATTTTGTTACCCAAAACGTGAAACTAAAACAACCACATTAACTAAAATTGAGATTCATCATGACTCCAAAACTCTAGCATGATATATAAAATATCTCAATATGTTAATGAAATCTTAAATATTCATGCCAAAATAATGATTTCCATTAATATCTCTAACATGTTTTGTATCTCTAGTGTGATTTATATATCTATAGAAATTTATCTTGAATACAATTCATTCAACCACAAATATGTTAAATCACTTTTTGTTAAATCACTGTTCATGCTTGTCCATAGTAATTCATTACACACCTATTAAACATGATTATAACATATAATCAATCTCTCTATATTTATATTCAAGTACATCCTTGAAATCAACTTGATATCCTTTGCATAGGCTAAAGAAATATTATGTAGGGTATATGTAGTGGTATAGGACCGTGTCCATGGCCCATGAGCATTGGAAGCATAGGTTAATGGGTAGGCCCCTTGTTTGTGGACTCGAACCATGCTTCTTAGTAAATGTAACTATGTATCGCTTAAAGTTCTTATTCAAGCCCACATACTTCATGTTGGTCAAAGAGTCTATGAGTCTATATGGATGACTTACATAGTGCTCTACATTCCGATGCATGGTACATGAATCTTAATATAATTAGTTAAATATATGGTTTTTTCTTACCATGAATAACTTATTGGGTTATTAGTTGCTTCCTTATTACCACTAATAGTTGAAATTGTTCATATATTACATTTGTTGAATGGATATTTTCTCTACAAATCTTATGTGGTGGTTTATGGATTTGCACATGGTCGATGAGCCCTAGAGGCAATTGTGAAGTCCTATGACCCTATGTTTTCACCCCAAATTGTGGCTTCGGCCATGAGAACCATCCTCGGTACACCAAAAATCAAAATGCTTACTTTTTCACATGCTTGGGACAATGATTCTATATGTAGGGTGTATGTAGTGTGCTACGACCCCACACACGAACCATAATCCCTGGAGGTAAATATGTTGCAAGAGCCCAATTTTATCCTATTAGCATCACTTGGCCCCCCAAAACCATCTATAGTGTGATGAACCTCAAAATAGGGACCATAAATCACTTATATGCCAAATTTACCTTGTTCATGGTTTGTGTGCTTGTACAAGGCCCTATACATGGCTTATAAGCCATAAAGGCAACATATATGACATAAGAGACTCACTTTTAAGCTTAAAACATGGTTTAATTCTTAATAACCATTTGTAGAGATAAAACAAAAAAATGGTGACCATATATCACTCATAAGCTAAAGATTCTCCATGTAGGGATTGTGTGGTAGTTGGGACACTACACATGGACCATGATCCCTAGAGGATTATGTGGTGGTTGGGACATTGTGCATGGACCATGATCGCTAGAGGTAATTGGTACGTATTAGACCTTATATTTTGGACTTGAACCCTAAGACATGAATTATGCCTTGAGAACCATCACTAGTGTTGTAAATATTTCAATTTCCTCCATATCCCACTTGTAGGCCTATTACACCTCAGATTCTCTTCAATGTACCCTACATTTTTTCATCATAAATGGATCATCATATGAGAAGATTATGTGCTTTAGTGTATCATCATGAGACAAAAGTGTGGTTGCATTTGCACTCATGTATTATATTAGACAATGCTTAGATGTTCTATGTATTTGTGGGGGGGCTATGTAGTATCTCCGGACCACTTGTGGTCAGTCATGGCCTGTCATTTTAGTCTCTATTTCAAGATAAGAATTGCTCATATGGATCTGGCCAAAATTCCCCTTAGTGTTGGTAACTCTTCATCATGTTGATAATTTGTAATCTAGTTTGGTGCGACCATCTTGGGGTGGATATATCAGGACAAATGAAGTAGAGGAGATACTAGTCTTTCTCGCTCCTTTATATATGATGTAAAAGTGTTTCTTTTGTTGTAAATGCTGTCACACCTACGTATAAAAAACTCATTTTATGCTTAAGTATGGATCCCTATCTTATGTATTCATCACACTTTCACCATCTACATTTAGAGATGATTTTACAGATGCTCACTTGGTTTCATGCTTCTTGATGTAGTCTCACAGTGCTCGAGGTAGTACACGTATCCCAAGGCATTGGTCACATCCTTAGAGGCACATATGTGATATTTATGTATGCATAGGAATCTTATACACATTCCACGTTGAATATTATAGAGCACACTCCTATTTCATTACTTTAGAGTTGTTTTATGGATGATTTGAGCAACAACATACTCTTTTGGACATAATACTTGTTGTTGGGGGTTTTATGACCCATTTTTTGACTTGAAGGGTCACTTCCATGCTTCATGGATGTGCCTTGAAATTATATATGGACATGGTCATGCCATGGAGACATATTTCAAGGGTTTATGAGCATTATTTGAGGGGTCATCCACCTTTTGAGGCCTTTATTACTCCTTCGATGAGGCGGTTCCACATTATGAGGCTAGACGTTGGACCTTTACTTGCTTGGGATGCCTCTACACTATGATTTAATGCCTTGACTACATTTTCTCCTTGGAACATTGAGCTAATGAAGAAAATTGTCCCTTCTTCTATGGGACAAACCCCCCTTCTCATGAGGGTTTTATGCACATGTGGCATCATTTACTTGTTTTAGACTTACTCTCCTTGTTTGTGTGGATGACAAGTCTTATTTTGTAATTATCCTAGGACAATTTGATGGAGAAATAATTAATAAAGAATGATAAGGATATAGAAGCCTCCTCTATAAATAGGGGCTCTCCTCTCATTCCAAATTGTTGTGAATTATTGGAGATTATTTGTGACTACAATTAATATAATATCTTCTTCTTAAGGTTTTGTTGTCAATTCTTGCAACTCTATCTTTCTTGGTTATCTCCTTGGTGCATTAAATATTTGTTATGGTGATTTAAGGCTTGTAATAGCTTTCAATATCAATCCATTTGAAAGTTTACTATACCACTTCGAGAGGAGATGTTTTAGGGTTTGTTCCTTCTTTCTCCTCTTATTAGCTTAGGTAAGTGATTAACCCATTGATTTTTTTTCCCTCTTGGTTCCTTGGCAAGGGTTTTAATTATTTTGTTCAAGTTATAGTTGATCTTGTTGGTGAAGGTTTTTTCCTTTGAGGAATCTCTTCTTGTAGGGCCTCGGTCCTCTTATATTATCGTGATTAGGTTGGAGATTATTCTACCCTTAGGGTTTTGATCTCTTACCCTAATCCTTAAGATAGAAGTGATGACTTTTTATAGGGGCATACTTCTTGAACCCATAATCCATAATTGGATTAAAAAAGGAACTAGTCTTATATCCAACAATCAACCAAGAAACCTTAAAAGTCAAAACTTTTTATTTTTTGTTGTTTATATGGAAATCTAATGGTGAAAAATCAAAGAAAATTACTTAGTTAGATTTTTTTCATTGTCTATTGTAAAGTTAATGGATTATTTAATTTCCTAGATAAATTAATCCTAGGGTTTATGCTTAATTGTTTATCTCTAACCCTAAGGAGATAAACCATCCCTATTAGATTGAGATTTAAGGTGTTATATAACATTTTGTGGGCTGATTTAAGGTGATTCTCAAATCTTTAAATTAAATTGCAATATTAGAAATCAAATTTGGTGAAACCGTAAGGTTAGGGTTTAGTGCTTCAAGGTGTTTTATTTCTCATTGCTAGCCTCTATTTCATTTATGTATTGTTTACCAAGTTTACATTACATATCTAGAGGTGATATCAATCTCTAACGTGCCTATAATTGCTGATCTTTTACTTAGATATTTATTTGGTGAATTCCAAGTGATAACTTGTGAAACCCTAGGGGATTCACCATCTATTTTGCAAGTTCTTTCTTAGTTAATGTTTATATATCTTTAGAAATTGTCTATAAGGATTATTTGGATATTATTGCAAATATATATTTCCCAAGTGGAAACATCCAAGACTTATTTCTTCCTTGTTCTTAATCTCTCTCTTGGAAGGTAGTTTCATGACCTAAATCTGAAATTTATTCATTTTTATCCACAAATCAGATTTATAAGTGAAAGGAAAGACCTAATATTTCCCTCTCTTAGCATATAATCAAGTGGGAAACACAATCACACATTGAACTTTTGATTAATGCTAAATGTTTTCACTCTTTGTGCTTTGAAGTAGCTTAAGGTGGTGCTAACCTCTTGTCAGTTTTATTTGTTGAGTGATAGAATTGATTGCAAATATGAATTTTTTAATATAGTTTATCATTAAAATCAGATTTGACACACACACAAACTATCTCCTAACCTTTCTTTCAAGTGCATATAATTGTGGTTCACACAATTGTTTCTAGTTGAATATCTTTAGAGCATTGTAATAACTAATTGGAATCCTAGTGCATAGTCTTGTTACATATTTTATGGATTCATTAAAGTAGATAATATGATTGTACAGATTTATTTTACTTAAAGAGGTTTTATTTCATTATTTGGGATATCCCCAGTGGATTCTAGGAGTTGCACATATCAACAAAAGTGAAGAAGTTACAGACTTCTGTGTCGGCATGGTTCGAAACCAAGAAAATAAGCTCCTTCCAAATGTGCCTCCACCACTTCAATCCTCCACCAAAGACAATCTCATATAAGAGAGATAATGAAGTTCTCATTCAATAAGGGAAGAGCTTGGGGGATGAAACTTTTCTCTCAAAGTTGAATTATTTATCCTATTTTCCATATCTTAGATTTGGCCCATTTATAGCCTTCAAGTGGAACTGAAGGGATGAGTCAGAACATTTCCAGTATATGGAAGGCCAGGGATCATTGATCTCATGACGTGACATGGAAACCTAACACCATTTTTCAATTTTGGGCACGTTTCCCTATGTACACAGGATGTAGTGGTGCAACTTGCATATATGCATGTTGTATAGTAGGAAAGGTGCGTATATGTGGAAAAATTGTATTTTTAGCTCTGCAATTTGCAAAAGGGGACTTCAAGTCTGCATAGCTTTTTGTGCAATATTGCATGCGATGAGAAAAATCTTGCTATAACAGATGCCCCCTAACGTGTGAGGTCAGAGGAGTATTTGTGATGGCTGAAATACATTATAAAAACCTAGAAGTGGAGTAATGGGGACCCAGCTGGAAGAACTAGTTTCTCATTACAATCCTTACTGACTTTGCATACATGGCTGCCAATTTGATTTACACTGCAGATCCATGTGAAAATATACCAAACAACTGTCCATGGCCATGAATAGGAAAATACAAATGCGGTTACATGCCAAAGGCTATCATAGTCACAAACAAGGCCCAATAAAACTAGTCTCAAAATCAATCCGAAGATATATGTATACAATGGAGTACAATCTGATCTCCCATGATCACTGATGTCAAATAGTATTGGTCCAATGAAAAGGTAGAAACAACTCAAGAAAGTTGCGGCTACATACTGATGTCTTCAAGTCTTCTACACAATCCGCCAAAGGTGCAAGTCTACATCGTGTGAATAAATAAGTTGAGGTCGAACACAATGAGACTTTGTTTGATTAGCGGTCATTGAGGTATACCATTAACAAACATGAGACAACCTACCGATGATGAAAGTAGGTATCAAGGCACCGAGTACATTCTTACAAGTGTGAATAAAGGAGTTGGGGTTGAACACTTGAAGAATCCATCGATCATGAGACATTGATGTATTCCCAACTATCGATGGCGAGAGAACCTGCCACTAATAACTGCAAGCCTCTAGGTACTCATAGGACTCTAGGTCTCGTTTCCAGAATAGATGAGATGAAGTCAATGGAAGTAAACCCACTGAAAGGATTGCATTAAGGCATCTCTCATCATTCAACACGAGGTACAAAGCAGGAGCTTGATGATTTGGAGGAAATCAGACGAATAAAATGTTCATGAACCAACGACCCTATGTGTCTTTCATGTGTGCCAAGTCCAAGTGACACATGAAAAAGACGCTTTGAATAATAGCCAATGAGGAAAATTGCTGACAAAGGAAAGGAAACCACCAATAAGGCTAATGGCATCCAAGACACTGCACAAATCCTAATGTGTGAATAGATGTCTTATCGTCGAACACAAGGGAAACCACCCATTGAATGACCAATGATCAAATGTCGACCGCTGGGTTGAAGGTTACCTACCAATGAGGAAAGTAGGACCAGGGTGCATAATAGGACTACAAATTCATGTGATTCTGAGACAAATTGACGGTATGGACAACATGAAAAGTCAAGAGTTATGAAGAATGTCTGACACATGTTGATAGACATCCTTTGAACAAGAGAATGAGACATATGGAAGACTCTGACAGCATAGACTCAATGATGAAACCATGAGATGTAGGTGGCATCAATCAAACTCTCCATAGGGACTGGAAGAGTAACCAATCAAGGGAGTTAACTCTCTGTAACGAGCTCAACTTCCTAAGGCCATGCTAAACCTGAAATTATGATGACAAGTGGACTAAGACAAATTTTCCTTTGTTCAAAGGTGACACAACTGATGCCAACATAAGATAATACTCCCTTCTTTCTCGTATTTGTTTTGTTTTTCATATTCAAATGAATGCTATGATACATATGAGGAAATGAGTGTTGCAAGTAAGAAAAACTAGTTCCAGCAGTGGAACATACCTATGCTCAATGCAAGGAGGTGTATGCGGGAGATGGACACTCGAGGGAATGTTCCCTCCTGGGTATAGGGTGTCAAGTTGCAAAGGATATAAATGAGGCTCTTCTTGGTTGAGTATGCAAAATTGCTGAGGCAAACAGTTTATAAAACAAAGAGAGAACCGACAATAGGCTCAATACTGCAAGAAAGGGCATGAGATGCAATCACAACTTAACGCCAAAACATGTCCTTTTTCATAATCTTAGTCTACTTGGTGTGAAAAAGGGATAAACTTGTACCAAATAGACGTCCTTTCAAATCCAATTTATGAGTGTGAAAGAGACAAGTTCACTCAGAAATATTTTCTCTTTTTGAAAACTAGTCGGAAAAGAGCATAAATTAGACTCAGCTGAGAGTCCTCTAGGTATAGGTCGCCAATTCTGTTACAAGGAAAATATCTTTATGTATAGGGATAAACCACAACAGATGGAAATGACTGCAGAAATCGACTCCACTCTCAAGTATGCTATATGAACAAATATGCTAATAAGACAATATAAAAGGCCTACCTCATCCAGACATTCAATGAAGTCCATCGTTGACATTCAATGAAGTCCATCGTTGAGCGCTTGACCCAAAGCAATATACCTTCAACTAGTCCTAAACAACCAAGCAATGCAAGCATATGGTGATAATATATGATGTTATCACATTTAATAGCATAATCCATCAACATTCATAACAAATACACCCATGGAATAATAATTCAAATATTTGCAAGATGTTAATTGGATGATAAAAGAGTATTTCTATTAAGATATAATCAACAAAAGTGAATAAGTTACAAACTTTTGTGTCAGCACTGTTAAAAACCAATAAACTAAGCTCCTTCTAGCTGGGCCTCCACCACTTCAATCCTCCACCAAAGGCAAGCTCATATAAGATAGACAATAAAGTTCTCAATCAATAAGGGAAGATCTTGGGGGTTGAACAATGTGTTCAAACTTAAAGGACAAATGGATGCAGACTCAATGTGAAGTGAATAATTCCTCCAAAGTAACTTTGGTCTCAAAGTTGAATTCTTTCTCCTCTTTTCCATAACTCAGATTTGGCCCATTTATAGCCTTCAAGTGGAACTGAAGGGTCGAGTCAGAACATTTCCAATATATGGAAGGCCAAGGATCATTGATCTCGTGACGTGACATGGAAACCCGACACCATTTTTCAATTTTGGGCACATTTCCCGATGTACGCGGGCTGTAGTGGTGCAACTTGCATATACGCATGATGTATAGTAGGAAATGTGCGTATATGTGGAAACATTGTATTTTTAGCTCTGGGATTTGCAAAAGGGGACTTCAAGTCTGCATAGGGAAATGGAAAAAGGCCTTATGTGCAATATTGCATGGGGTGAGACAAATCTTGCTATAACACCATCCCTAAGAAAAACCTTGGGAGAAAGAAGAAATATAGAAAAGTAGATGCATCTAGGAGAAGAAAATCACATAAGAGGGTGAAAGAATAAGATGAAGATAAATTAGAGGTAACAACAACACTAATAAAAATCGGGACACCTAAAAATAGTCATTTAAGTATTAGAGAGAGATTTCAATCTATAGGGAGAGGTGGGGAAATATTGAGGATGGATAGGACTAAGTCTGAAATAACTCTCAAGCTAGTCGCCCCCTCTCTACCACAATAGTGGAAACAAAGGAATTTCTTGTCCCCACTAAAGATCCAATAGAGTCACAAGAAGAAAATAAATAAATTTCAAATATAGATGAATCAAGCATGCATGCTACTTTAAGTGAGATAGAAGTAGGAAGGGTTGAGACCCTCAAATGGAAATATTTAAGAGAAACTAGGAGAAACACAATATAGTATATTGGAGGGAAAAGTATTATACTTGAATTGGAGAAACAACTTTCCAATCTACATGAAAAACTTTAAATCATGAAAATGTATAATATGGAAAAAAGGAGGCAGTTGGAAGTTGAGAACGAATCCCTGAAGGAAGAGATGGCTAAAATTAGAAATAATTGGATAGCCAAAGTGAAAAAGTGGATATCATGGAAGTTTCCATATCCAAGATGGAATATCTATTAGAGGACATACTTAAATGCAGGTAGATAGTCAGGGCTTATACCCTCTTCCTCAAATAATAGTGGCACAAATTCTAGATTGACAGGTTTGTCAAATAATTTCCTTTTAGGGTGTATATCCCTAGGGATTTCATAGACACTTTCCAAGAAAGTAATGTGGAAGAAAGGGAAAAAATTGGTGAATTGTTTCTATATAAACTTGTAATACCTTACCCCTACAAATGGTCATCCAATCCTTATGTAGGGGAAATATAGTTAAGGGACTTGTTCTTTTGGATGCATCACAAGGATACGTGTGAAATTATAGTGTATAAGTACATATAAGAGGAAGTTAACAAACAATTGTTGATGAGGGAAAAGGCCATCAAACCTAAAAAATGTATTACCTTTCATGTGGCCTTAACCTCTAACTTAGAGCTCATCCCCATTTTGGAAGAAAAGCAAAGAGGATAAATTACCCATTTTGAGGACACCATCAAAATCTCTAGGGAATGGGAATAAATAGAAATTGAAAGAACATGGAATGAACTTCCTCATGACCTTAAAAGGATTGAAAACTCATTCCATTAACAACTTGCAAGTTACCATGTTTACGTAAAATTCTGAGACCCGGGAGATCTAGAATTCAATGAGAAAAATAATACTAATCCAATGAATTTGCAAAGAAACAAAGAAGAGAGAGATAGAGAAGAACTTACTCCACAAGAATGAATGTATTCACAATATGTTCAAAATTACAATGAGATCAATCCAATATGTAGAGAGGAATTGATCTTGTCACTAATAATAACAATTGCCACTAAAAGCAATGTAAAAATGGCTAAAGCACATGCCTAAACCTCTTAAATAGATAACCCACACCTAACATGAGTATGATAGGCTGAAAAGTGTGAGTTTACTAACTGATTAGCTAAACATACAAAGTTTACTAAAGAAAGAGGGTAAATCCCTAAAATCAAGGGACAATTTCCTTGATTTAAGGAGGTAACATGAGTATGATAGGTTGAAAAGTGTGAGTTTACTAACTGATTAGCTAAACATACAAAGTTTACTAAAGAAAGAGGGTAAATCCCTAAAATCAAGGGACAATTTCCTTGATTTAAGGAGGAAGTCCACTCTCCTTCCTTTAGGTGTTTAAACTATGCATGGAGGTTGGAAAGGAGTCACTAAATGGATTTCTAATTAAAGAACTCAATATTAGCTCATTAATATCCCTAAATTTAAGGAAAATTCCCTAAAAACAAGGAAATTGTCTCCTACCCTCTCTAGAAAGTCAAATCAAGTGAGGAAAAATGCATTGGGATGCATTAACTAAGGTCTAGGTGCCTAAGACAAGTAATACACCAAGGGAAGCTAGGATTATTCTCTAACACCCCCCCTTAAGCCTAACTATAGTGACATAATAAGAAAATGTGAGTCTCGACTACTAGGCCATTTTAGGTACTCAATACAATAATGAACCCCTCATAAAACACAAAAAGAGGGAAAACCTCATGGGAACCCCCCCCCCCCAAAAAAAAAAAAGAGGACATAAAAAAAATGCTAAGTAAAATGTGAGATTCTACCCAGCTGTCTCTACCACAACCAAAATATCCCGCAAGTAGAGAATTTCTTCTCAGTGAAGGATTTGGTGAAGATGTCTGTAACATGTTGCTTAGTGGGGCAGTGCTGTAGTAAAATCACTCGATCATGAATCAACCCCCAGATGTAATGCATGTGTATCTCAATATGCTTGGTTCTCTATCTCTAAACCAGATCAATGGATATCTAAATGGTACCCTGGTTGTCACAAAATATGACAGTCGGTATCTGATATTGAATCCCAAACTCAGAAATTAAACCCTGAAACCAAATACACTATGTGGCGGCATTCAATGCCCCTCTGTAGTCTTCCTCTGCTATGGATAAAGTAATAGCTTCCTGATTCTCGCTTGACCATAAAGTGGACCGGAACCAAAGCTAAATACATACCTTGAGGTGGACTTGTGGTCTATGCCATCACCAACCCAATCTGAATATGTGTACATGACCAAAGATAGAGGACAATCAACTGCATAATAAATACCAAAACTAGGAGTGCGTTTTACATATCGAAGGATTCTCTTAGAATATTTCCAATGAAGCTCATGGGGCTCCTTCATATACCTGGAAACAACACTCACTGCATAAGAGAGATTGGGACGGGTATGTGTGAGGTACAATAAGCTCCCTACCAATTACCGATAGAGTGTACTGTCTACCAAAGGAGTAGTCACTCCATCCTCCAATCTGACCCCAGAAATAAAAGGTGAATCAACTGGCTTACACTCTGTCATATGAAACATGCCAAGTAGATGCATTGCATATTTGGTTTGTGCCATCTTAATTCCTGAAGTAGACTGTGATACCTCAAGACCAAGAAAATAATGCAACAAAACCATATCACTCATGGAAAATCTATCATGCAAGGCAGTCTTAACCCATGCAATCTTTGATAAATCACTCCCTATGATCAGTAAGTCATCTATGTATAGAAAAATCAGAAAAAGGGAGTCATCATGGTGAAGAGTATAAACATTCAGATCTGATTTACATCTATGAAATCCCTGAGAAAGAAGAAAAGAATCCATTTTTGCATACCAAGCTCGAGGAGCCTATTTGAGCCCATATAATGATTTCTTTAACCTGCATACTGTTGGTCACTATAATTGCTTAATTAACTCAAACAATCAAGTGCTACATAAATTGTCAACCCAGGGAAGTCTGTTTATTTCAAAGATAACCACACACTATATATGCTCAATTCCAAAAGCAACTTAGAGTTGTAGTAAAGGAAACTATATTAATCACACTTGCCTTGAATGAACTGAAGTTCTGACTTGAATTATAGGAAAGAAACCTACCTATTGCAGATCTTTAAAGATTAATCTAAGGAATCCTGGATTACATTAAAATAACAACTGCAACAGGAAAGAACAACTATTCTGTAACCAGAGAACAGGACCCTTATTCCCAAGCAGGAACTCCAGCACCTTGTTTTTGATTAACACTCTTTCATGAAAACATTAATGCGTAGAAGGATAACTCTATCTAGCAGAGAAAAGGATCCTCTAATTCCTTCCTTTCTAAGCAGGAACCCTTAGCCCAGTCTCTGATCAGCACACTTGTGAAAAATAACTAGAAGCTTACTAATTCTACAGAGAACATGACCTTCTAATCCCTTCCATAAAGTAGGGACCCTTAACCCAGTCTCTGATTAGCACACTTGCAGAAATAACTGAAATCTACAGAGAACAAGACCTTCTAATCCCTTCCATTAAGCAGGGACCCTTAACCCAGTCTCTGACTAGCACACTTGCAGAAATAATTGAAATCTATAGAGAACAGGACCTTCTAATCCCTTCCATTAAGCAGGGACCCTTAGCCCAGTGTCTGACTAGCACACTTGCAGAAATAATTGAAATCTACAGAGAACAGGACCTTCTAATCCCTTCCATTAAGCAGGGACCCTTAACCCAGTCTCTAATTAGCAAACCTCATAAAATCATCACACAAGATTACTAATGAAAATAATTATGAACTTCGTGAAAATAATGTAACATTCAATAAACTAAAGTTCTTAACAAGACAGAGTTCAGTAGTGTTTCAGCAAAGCATAATTCATTAACAGTAGTGTTTCAGCAAGACAAAAGTTAATAAAGACATAAACAGAAATTACACTAACACACTATGAAACTAACGGGTGAATCTTGTGAAGAAGGTGGGTCCTCCCTTCTCACAAGATTCCCCTGAAACGAAAAGGCTAAAGGAGGATGTTCAGAAAAGTCTGTTATTCATCTATCAAAGTATCATATTACAATCTGGAAATGAAGTACGTCCCTCTCTCTGAAGCTTTCTTAATACATAAAAACTTGGATCCTTTCAAATGATGATTTCCTCTTATTTAAAGAGGGAACCCCTCCGATACAATTGATCAAAAATTACAATGTGTATCTGAGTCCTATTCTTAGTCAGATCAACTTTCTAAACCAGAATAGGATGTCCTAGTCTCACGCAACAGAATGCTATTAAAAGTGTTGAATGAGGTGTTGTTGTTACGGCTGGAGTAACAATTCCTTCTCGTTGTTGTTGATGTTGTTTCAGCATCACAAATCGCGGGCTGTTTCATCCACAGAATTGCGCTCTTGACTGTGTCAACATTCTCATGTAGGAGCGATGGTTGGTGCTTTAGAGTTGTTGTTGACCGCTGACTGTGTAACGGCTTCCTTTGTGTTTTAGCATCGTCGGTCCTGGGCGGCTTCCTCTATGTTTCAGCATCTGCGACTCTTGGCTGTGTAACAGTTCTGTGTTTCAGCATCGTCGGTCCTAGGCGGCTTCCTCTGTGTTTCAGCATCTGCGGCTCTGGGCTATGTAACAACTCTGTGTTTCAGCATCTGTGACCCTGGACTGTGTAACAACTCTGTGTTTCAGCATCTGCGACCCTGGACTGTGTAACAGCTTCTGTGTTTTAGCAACAAGCCTCAAATGCTAATCTGTAGTTTGAACTGTTTCAACACTTATACATTTCTAATCAATGGTTAAGTATGAGAGTGATGTAAAATATTATGCAAAACAGATTAAACGTATAGTAATGAGAAGGGACGTTGTATACCTCTGGAATGATCAGATAAAGTGATAGTATGAGTTTAAATATGGGTGATCAAGAGTGTAATAGTGGCAAAAAGTATAGGTAAAAAGGTACATTGTGTGGTCCTAACATCCCCCCCAAGTCAAGGTGTTGCATGTCCTCAGGCAAATTCACTCTGAATCAGAGTCTGGATACCGACTCTGAGCGTGTAAGTTACTCAAGCAGTAGCTCTAGGAGGTACTATCCGTTGGCGTTCTGAACCCTTGGACCCGCTATAATCTTTGCCATGTTGTTGTTTTTGTCTTCTTAGGCAACTTATAACTGATTTGATACCTTTCTATTGGAAACCAGAGGATAGGAAAATAAAACCAGTACCCTATCCAGTTTTCAGCACATTGCTGAACACACTGGATGTAGTTAGGTACCCTGGAAATTGCTACCTCAAGGTTGGTAGGGATAAAAGGATTTTGTTCTTGTCTCTTCTCAGTGGATTGCTGCCAAAACAGGTTATTTGCCTGGAGGGCAGGAATCTCTGAGGATCTGATGATGTGCTGACAATCCTGGAGCACTGTTGATTGTAGATGTTGAACATGTTCAGTCACCCCTGGTTGTTTTAAGAACTCATAATATTCCGTGACAAAGGTGGCTGCCTTCTGTGGTTCTGGTCTTATCCAGAGGAGGCGATTATCTTCATTGTGCTTGGCAGCCAAAAAGTCATCTTGCCACAAAATCTGATTGTAGAGAAAGGAAGTGAACGCTCGAATTTGGATGTCCCCGACAAGGGGATTAAGGTTCAGCAGCCTATTCTCGGGAATGGCCTCGTTATGAAAGTATGCCTCACAGAGGAGGTGTTGATCCCTAGTAGAGGTTGTTGCAAAAGTTTTGACAAAATCTGTTGGGTGTAGTACTGCATGGGGTTTACCTTCTATAATTGATTTGATCTGAAACCATGTGAGTTGCTCCATAAGGAATAAGGAGTAGTTGCAAGATGGATTTCTTGTGGCCAATAGATTTTGTACCAAATCAAATACCAGGGCCAATCTACCTTTCAATTCTTTGTTCTGCTTCTTAAGGTCACGAGCTTCCTGGCGTGTTTTTTCTAACGCTTCCCAATTTGAGTAAGTATGATTTATCCAGATTTGTCTGTGCACTTGCAGGCTTTTGGCCTGTGTTTCAGCATACTCTTTCTTCCATTTTTGTATTGTTGCCTGCTCATCCCATAGCTAAGTCTGTGTTTCAGCGTTGCAAGTAGTGGGATGAGGTAAGGTCTGAGTAGATTGTTCCATTAAAGTGGAGAGATTGATCTGGCGGGGAGGTGTAAATTCCTCCATAGGCATTGTCTGTACAGCTTTGTTGACAAAGGTAGGGGCTTCTTTTGTTGCAATGCAGGGCTCAGTCTTGAGCTTGGGAGGACCTGTTGGTTCTTGTGTTTCAGTAGGTTCTTCTTTGACTACAAAAGGTGAAGGAGTAGGGGGTGATCCTGTCACTGGGACTTGAATTACCTTATAGCCTGCTTGATAGTAAATATCCCTGTATTGGCAACACATATATTCTTTACACAGGCTCTCTGTAGTCTCCTCTGACAAGGTTGTTGTACGAGCTAAGGTGTACAAATTTAGTTCCTTTTCATATGCTTCCTTTACCCTGGTTAGTTCTTGCTTACATGCTTCCAGTTCCGACTTTAAAAACTCATTTTTCTGCAAGACAGAGGCCATTGTTGCTTCTGGTTGAGGGATGACTGGTTCTTGTGTAGAAATCACAACCTCATTAGTTGGTTGTTGTGGAGCAGCTACATGAATGGTAGTTAATTCTTGTGTTTCATCTTCTTGGTGTAGGAAAAGTAAAGTTGCAGCACCCTGGACCTCTGATTCCTGTATATCAATTTTGATATCAGCGGTTGGTTGTTTTGTTTCATCTGTAGCTGGTTCTTGTGTGGCAACTATGGTTGGTTCTTATTTTTCAGCCACTAAATGGGTAGTTGTTTTTTGTGTTTCAGCTACTTTATTTGAGGAGAGTAGTGTTGCAGCACCCTGGGCCTCTGATTCCTGTAACTCAATTTCAATATCAGCAGCTGGTTCTTGTGTTTCAGTCGTAGTTGTTTCTTGTGTAGCAGCTATGGTTGGTTCTTGTGTTTCAGCCACTGAATGGGTAGTTGGTTCTTGTGTTTCAACTACTTTATTTGAGACAGATGATGTCGCAACATCCTGGGCATCTGGTTCCTGTAACTCAATTTCAATATCAATAGTTGGTTCTTGTGTTTCAGCCGTAGTTGTTTCTTGTGTAGCAGCTATGGTTGGTTCTTGTGTTTCAACCACTGAATGGGTAGCTGGTTCTTGTGCTTCAGCTACTTTATTTGAGACAGATGATGTCGCAGCATCCTGGGCATCTGGTTCTTGTGTTTCAGTGCCCGTGGGTGGAATAGGAAAAGATCCCGGGATTTGGGAGGTTGGAGGTGTACGGGGTATCAGTCGAATAGGTGGGGGGTCTAGGGTAGTGGTAATAATAGGTGGCCTTGTTGAGGCCCTTGTTCTCTTTTTTCGTAAGAAGGATGGAAAGAGGGGAATTTGTTTTCGTTTTCGTGAAGGTCTTTCCTCAATGATGGGGCAGGGGGAATTATATGGTTCAGAGTCATCACTAAGAATATGAAGGGCGGGAGTGGATGATTATGGTAAGGTATGAGGCGGGTTTGGTATGGTAGGGGAATTGATTGGAATGATTGGTTCTGTGGGCGGGCTATTGGGTACTTCTGGGGAGTCTGGGGGGTTTTGCGGTTACTGCTCCTGGAGATTTTCAGGAATTTCAGCAGCTTCTTGGGGGGTTATGGGCGAGTTATTTAGTGGAGGGTTTTGTTGAGAAAAACCTCTTTGGATGAGAAATTGGAAAAGACGGTGGTGGGTGAGTGAAAGGGTGGGATATTTAGCCTTTCTGCAGTAGTGTGCCATATTTTTCAGACAACCCAACAAATAATAAGGAATATTGACCCGTCTATTATGCCTTAAATGAGATAGCAGAAGAAAGTCGTGCTGATAAACTACTTGGTATCGGCCCTCGCAGGTCAGGTAATGTTTGATGAATCTTGCAACTTCCGACCATGGGGGTGGCAATGAGCTGAGTTGAACACCCCTGCCTTTAAATTCAATTCGTTCTTCCGGAAAGAAGAAGTTCTGCTGAGCATTCTGAATGATATGTTTACGGCTGAACATGCGAGTGTCGTCGATAGGGAGGCCTGAGACCTGTGCTATATCTTCTTCTGTTACTGAAATTCGGACCCCTTGGACGACAGAATGGTCTTCCTAAAAGTTTTGGGCGAATTGCAGGACCTGTTGTTCATTATACCCCTGGAGTCTCTGAAAGTAACTGAGCCATCCTGCCTGCTGAAAGATTTGATAAGCTACTAGATAATGTTCTAATAGCGCTGTGGTGGCGGGCTCGTTCCATATGACAGAACCTCCCATAGCTACCAGCTCGATAGGATACAATGTCTAAGAGTTTTGAGTATCAGCTTCTATGTAGAGTGATTTTTCCGAGCGACGTTATGCAAAAACGGTGGTCAAATGCGCGAAAGGGTGGTGAAATAGGGATGGCGGCGGTGAATTTGTGTGAAATGATGGTATCGAAGATTTGATGTGTCCTCCCCTCCCATCAAGTGCGGCTAATAATGATTGCACTTGAGTGGTCATAATGATTTAGAATCTTCTCATTAACTATAGCCTAACTGAATTACATAAAATTTACATACCTCGCCTTACCTTTTGATTCGTTCTGCAAACAAAATATCATGCCTGTTCATGGTAGTCCTGCAGTGGTCGTGGCAGAGACTTTTGATCTAATAGATGAATTGTGTCGAGGGTTTGCTGACTAGAAGGACGAACTATAGTATGAGGGCGTAAAAGCTTGCTCACAGATGATGTTGAAAAACTGGTCTTTCAGCAACAGAAAAGAACGAAACAATTGCTGGACAGTGTTGTTTCGGTGATGAGAAAATGTGAAGAATTGTTGAACAATGGTGTTTCAACAACCAGAAAAACGGGACGAAACAATTGCTAGACGGTGTTGTTTCGTCGATGAAGAAAGTGAGGAATTGCCGGACTGTAGTGTTTTCGCAATAGGGAGAACAAAAAGTGTTGAACAGTGGTGTTTCAACATCGAAAGAAAGTCAAAAGTGCTGAACAGTGGTGTTTCAGCATCGGGAAAAATGATGAAGAGTTGCTGACAATGGTGTTTCAGCAACAGAAAAGAAAAGGCGAAAAAATTGTTGGACATTGTTGTTTCATCGATGAAGAATCGTGAGGAAATGGGGAAAAGTGGTAAAAGGTTGTTGAACAGTGATGGGGGGAATAGGTGTGAGTTTGGTGGTAGCGGTGTTTCAGTAATGAAGGAAAGGGAATGAAATGTTGACAGTGGTGTTTCAGCATCGGAGGAAAGTCAAGAGTGCTGAACAGTGGTGTTTCAGCATCGGAGGATAGTCAAGAGTGCTAAACGGTGGTGTTTCAACATCGGAGGAAGCTTGTCTCCTTGAAGTAGGATCGTCCTTTCCTAGTGGCCTGTGCTTCGATCGAGAATCTGCAAAAATCGATTGTAACATGGTATTTCTTGACAGGGATTATTAGTAAATAAAATCTAATCTAATCTAATACTAAAGAAATTAACTTAAAAGAATTAATTGCAATTAGGGGTAGAAACCCCCTCTAAGAAGAGGAAATGGGCGTCTGCCATGCATGTGGCCTTAAAATCTTCTTTAGAAATAGGGTGCTGGTACAGACGAAGCCGATGAACATTTACAAGTAATGGAGATTTGGAGTCATCGATTGTGAGGAGCCTTACTGTTCCATTGGGGAAAACAGTGTCTACTTTGTAAGGTCCAAGCCATCTTGTATGTAGTTTCCCTTGAAATTCTTTGAATCGGGAATCATACAATAGGGCCCAATTACCTTTTTGGAACTGCTTGTTCTTGATATTTTTGTCATGCCATTTTGATCTTTGCTGTTGAATTATGGTTGTATGTTGAATGGCATCTAATCTTTTCTCCTCCAATTCGTTAAGTTGCTGCAACCTGGCTGTCTGTGCATCGGTTAAATCAAGGTTGACAGCTAAAGCAGTCCTTAAGGTTTTTATCTCAAATTCCTCTGGAAAGACATCACTCTTTCGATAGACTAATTCATAGGGAGAGAATCCTGTAGCATTTCTCTAGGTAGTTCTGTAGGCCCATAATGCTTCCGGGAGCCTGTAGGACCAATCCTTTCTATTTTCCTTCACTGTTTTTGTGAGAATGGCTTCTATTACTTTGTTTGTGCTTTCCACCTGTCCATTGGCTTGGGGGTGGTATGTTGTAGTCATTCTC
>ML807888.1:133537-157181 GCA_009831015.1 Picea engelmannii
GTATTTGTTCAGGAATTTCTGTTTCATTTGGTCCCATGTTGTGATTACATGGCCTCCAAGACTCATAAACCATCTTAGTGCATTCCCTTTTAGTGTTGCTAGAAATAACTTTAATTTTTTAGCATTAGAAACGTAATCATAACTTCTGCATAATATATCAAACTCAAAAAGAAATTCATCAGGATCCTCTGAAGATAAACCATGAAAATTAGGTAGTGCTGAGAGTGGAATGTTTTTCATGGGGGCTACTCCTCTAGGAAGATCACCAATAGGAAATCCTAATGTAGAGAAAGAGTTTTCATCATTTACCTCACCTTCAAGACCTGCCTATTCTTCGTGATGCAATTCTTCATTGTACTCATCCATGTTTTCCTCTGTCTGCTCCCCTGCTGCGCTTGCTTTGTCCTCAATGTATCCTACTAGCTTCTGGACTGTCTCAGGACTCCAAACTTCCTTCTCTGTTCCAAAGTTTGCTTGAAATGAAGGCTGGGACTTTTGTTTCCAAAGGTTTGGTCATTGAGCAGCAAATTTAGACTTTGATATGATCTCATCAATGTAAGTCTTTCTTCCTCCTTTTCCTTTTCCCTTGCCACCTGTAGGGTTAGTGTCTTTGGGGTCTTTCATGCAATATTTTTATCTGAAAAATCATAAGTTCTTTTGAAATCTAAAATTACCTTCCCCGGCAACGGCGCCAAAATGTTGGTCACTATAATTGCTTAATTAACTCAAACAATCAAGTGCTACATAAATTATCAACCCAAGGAAGTATGTTTATTTCAAAGATAACCATGCACTATATATGCTCAATTCCAAAAGCAACTTAGAGTTGTAGTAAATGAAACTATATTAATCACACTTGCCTTGAATGAACTAAATTTCTAACTTGAATTACAGGAAAGCAACCTACCTATTGCAGATCTTTAAAGATTAATCTAAGGAATCCTAGATTACATTAAAATAACAACTGCAACAGGAAAGAACAACTATTCTGTAACCAGAGAACAGGACCCTTATTCCCAAGCAGGAACTCCAGAACCTTGTTTCTGATTAACACACTTTCATGAAAACATTAATGCGTAGAAGGATAACTCTATCTAGCAGAGAACAAGATCCTCTAATTCCTTCCTTTCTAAGAAGGAACCCTTAGCCCAGTCTCTGATCAACACACTTGTGAAAAATAACTGGAAGCTTACTAATTCTACAGAGAACAAGACCTTCTAATCCCTTCCATTAAGCAGGGACCCTTAACCCAGTCTCTGATTAGCACACTTGCAGAAATAACTAAAATCTATAGAGAACAGGACCTTCTAATCCCTTCCATAAGCAGGGACCTTTAACCCAGTCTCTGACTAGCACACTTGCAGAAATAATTGAAATCTATAGAGAACAGGACCTTCTAATCCCTTCCATTAAGCAGGGACCCTTAGCCCAGTCTCTGACTAGCACACTAGCAGAAATAATTGAAATCTATAGAGAACAGGACCTTCTAATCCCTTCCATTAAGTAGGGACCCTTAACCCAGTCTCTGATTAGCAAACCTCATAAAATCATCACACAAGATTACTAATGAAAATAATTATGAACTTCTTGAAAATAATGTAACATTCAATAAACTAAAGTTCTTAACAAGACAGAGTTCAGTAGTGTGTCAACAAAGAATAATTCATTAACAGTAGTGTTTCAACAAGACAAAAGTTAATCAAGACATAAACATAAATTACACTAACACACTATGAAACTAACGGGTGAATCTTGTGAAGAAGGTGGGCCCTCCCTTCTCACAAGATTCCCCTTAAACGAAAAGGCTAAAGGAGGATGTTCAGAACAGTCTTTTATTCATCTATCAAAGTATCATATTACAATCTGGAAATGAAGTACGTCCCTCTCTCTGAATCTTTCTTAATACATAAAAACTTGGATCCTTTCGAATGATGATTTCCTCTTATTTAAAGAGGGAACCCCTCCAATACAATTGATAAAAAATTACAATGTGTATCTGAGTCCTATTCTTAGTCAGATCGACTTTCTAAACTAGAATAGGATGTCCTAGTCTCGCGCAACAGAATGATATTACAAGTGCTGAATGAGGTGTTGTTGTTATGGCTAGAGTAACAGTTCCTTCTCGTTGCTGCTGATGTTGTTTCAGCATCGCAAATCACGGGTTGTTTCAGCCACGGGAATTGCGCTCTTGACTATGTCAACATTCTCATGTAGGAGCGATGGTTGGTGCTTTAGAGTTTTTGTTGACCACTGATTGTGTAACGACTTCCTTTGTGTTTCAGCATCGTCGGTCCTGGGCGGCTTCCTCTGTGTTTCAGCATCTGCAGCTCTGGGCTGTGTAACAGTTTTTTGTTTCAGCATCGTCGGTCCTGGGCGGCTTCCTTTGTGTTTCAGCATCTGCGGCTCTGGGCTGTGTAACAGCTCTGTGTTTCAGCATCTGCGACTCTGGACTGTGTAACAACTCTGTGTTTCAGCATCTGCGACCCTGGACTGTGTAACAGCTTCTGTGTTTCAGCAACAAGCCTCAAATGCTAATCTGCAGTTTGAATTGTTTCAACACTTATACATTTCTAATCAATGGTTAAGTACGAGAGTGATGTAAAATATTATGCAAAACAGATTAAATGTATAGTAATGAGAAGGGACGTTGTATACCTTTGGAATGATCAGATAAAGTGATAGTATGAGTTTAAATATGGGTGATCAAGAGTGAAATAGTGGCAAAAAGTATAGGCAAAAAGGTACATTGTGTGGTCCTAACACATACAAGAGAAGATTCATGAACATACCCTTGTATATGATCCATATATATCTCCTCCTTCATATCTCCATGAAGAAAATCACTCTTCACATCCATGTGATGGACTTCCCAGTGTCGAGAAGTTGAAATGGCCAAAACTAGCCCGATGGAGTTCATTTTTGCAACTGGTTCAAAAGTCTCGACATAATCAATTCCATGTACTTGAGAGTAAACTTTAGAAAAAATACGATATTTATACTTACTAATATCACCATTTGCATCCATCTTTTTCTGAAATATCCATCTGCATCAAACAATATTTCTTCCTTTCGGAAGTGGAACAAAATCCCAGGTTTGGTTCTCCATGAGAGCACTATACCCCTCATCCATAGCAGCTTCCTAGAAGGGGTTTCTTGTGGCCTCTATATATGACTGTGGATATTCTACCAATGGCATATATAAATGTATGGGAAGCAAGTTTTATGTGGCATCCAAGGCAGTGGGGGCCTTGAAAAACTGTGATCTAGCCCTCAGATTCGTCAGATTGATGACTAGTTCACCGGCATCATGCAAAGTCTTTTTGGACTAGACTGGTAGGGGATATGGAGAAGCCATGAATGGCTCACAAACCTATGAATTTGATCCAAATACCTTCTCATCATCATTATATGAATTTCTTGAGTGAGTATCAAAACCCTCTTCAATTGGTTCATCCAAAACTTCCCCGACAGGCTGATCTGAAACTGCATGTAGTGGACCCTCTTCGAAATTCACACTTCGCTCAATGAAAAGTGAATTAGTAGAAGTTTGTAGTAGCCTATAACATTTGAAACCTTAAAGGTATCCAATAAATATGCATTCAACACTTTTAGGCTCTAATGCCCTTCATTTATCAGATGGAATATGGGCCCATGCACGACAAACCAAAATTATGAAATAAGATACTTTTGGTTTCTTACCGCACCAAGCTTCGAAAGGAGTGATTCCCTTCAGTGATTAGTGAGGAAAATGGTTATGAATGTATGCTGAAAAATTTATTGATTCATGCCATAGCTTGGGATCCAATTATTTCGATTGTAGCATGCAATTTTCCATCTCTTTCACTATCCGGTTCTTTCTCTCGACAACACCGTTCTACTGCAGTGTGTAAGGCACTGTATGTTGGATTTTGATGCCCACTTCAGAAAACAGTTACTGCATATATTTGTTAACATACTCACCTCCATTATCACTACAAATGATATTAATCCTTCCCTCAAACTGATTCTCAATGAGTGCTTTAAATTCTTTAAAATATTGAAAAACTTGAGATTTCAATGTCAAAAAATACACCAATGTGAAGTAAGAGTAGTCGTCGATAAAATTGAGTACATACTGATATTTTCTGATTGAGGGCTAGGGGAAGGGCCGCATGACATTAATATGAATCATATGAAGAGGTTATGATTCCCTCCATTCTTTTCCTTTGTCAAATTGTTTCTCAGGATGCTTACCAAGAATGCATCCTTGACTGATCCCATTGGAAAATTTGATTTGAGGAAAACCGGTTACCATGTCTTCTTTGCTTAGTCGATGAAAGTAACCATAATTAATATGCCCAAATATCTCATTCCATAACCTGATCTCTTAATTAGTATGATTCACAAATGTTGTACATACATATTTGGGAATGAAATGAGAGAAAGAATACAATCGAGAGTGATGATCTGCAACACTGTGAGCTACCTGGGACCTTGTTTTTAAGTCCAAAATCTCCATTGAATCCAGATAGAATTCGACCCTTTTTCCGGAACTTGACTGTGTGATTTGATATATGGAAAGAATGTTCATGGAAAAAAATGGGACATGAAACACATTATCAAAATACCTCCCTTCCAAAGAAACTATGCCTTTACCACATACCTCAATCGACGTGTTGTCGCCCATGAGAATAGAAGATCCTGTGCACTCTTAGATGGAAGAGAATGATTATTTATTTGCATCCATATGATTCAAAGCACCTGAATCAAGGATCCAATTGGATGGGGAGTATGTGACAGCCATCAAAGTGTGACCATCGCAAGATTTTCCTCTTCCTTCGGTCAGTTTTTCTTCATCCTTCTTCCTTGCATTTGCCGGGACCATGAGATTGTTTTGTTGTAGCATCTTCGCCATCTCATATATAGTTTTCCTCATACAAGAATATTCAGGATGATAAACTTTTTCACAATATATGAATTTGTATCTTTCCTTTTTCTTCTTCCCTTTGTGATCTGAAGAAGATTCATCCGTCGGTTTTGAGAACTTTTCCTTTCTAGCCTCAGGGTTTTTTCCTTTCCCCTTTTTCCGATCTTTGAAATTGGGTTTGCTTGCTTCGTTTTCTACAAGAGAATGATATCTAGAACCCTTTATGGATACCATGGAAACTAATTTTTCCTGATATTGAGTTAGTGATTCAATAAAATCATCTAAAGAGGACATTTTCCACTTCAAAGTTGTTAATTTTAAAGCATGAAACAAGGAAACAAAAACTGAATAATCGGGACCTAGTTTTGAGAGAATGGAATGGATGAGTTGCTCATTTTTTTCACTTATTTTCAATCTTTAATATTAACTAAAATAGATTTAAATTTTGTAAATACTCTTGCAAAGAATCAAAATTTGACGGATTCAAACGTATGAGCTCATTATCCAAACTGTAGGTTCAAAGTTCATCATGTTTACCGAACAACTCTTCCAACTTGGTCCAGATCCTGTTGGGGGATGATGCAGCGTCAACATGGAACATAAATTCTCTTGATATGGAGAGACATATCAGCCCAAAGGATTCATCCATTCGACTGAAATACTTTGCCTTCTCCACATCATTCGTTGGCTCAACTTCTATACCCATTGTTATCCGGTAGAGACCTTTGCTTCAGAAAGCAAGGGTGATCTTAGATTTCCATTTAAAGTAGTTGAATGGAGCTAGTACAACATGCTTGGGATGAATTTGTTGATCCATTGATTTTTTCTTCCTCCTTTGATGATCTTTCACCTAAAAATAAAACTAGCATACCTCTCCCTCAGATTCCCTGAGGCTCTGATACCATGTAAAATTCCGAGACCCGAGAGATCTAGAATTTGATGAGAAAAATAATACTAATCCAATGAATTTTAAAAAAAACAAAGAAGAGAGAGATAGAGAATAATTTACTCCACAATAATGAATGTATTCACAATATGTTCAAAATTACAATGAGATCAATCCAATATGTAGAGAGGAATTGATCTTGTCGCTAAAGGCAGTGTAAAAATGGCTAAATCACATGCCTAAACCTATAAAATAGATAACCCACACCTAACATGTGTATGATAGGTTGAAAAGTGCGAGTTTACTAACTGATTAGATAAACATGCAAATCTTACTAAAGAAAGGGGGTAAATCCCTAAAATCAAGGGACAATTTCCTTGATTTAAGGAGGAAGTGCGTTCTCCTTCCTTTAGGTGTTTAAAATATGCATGGAGGTTGGAAATGAGTCACTAAGTGGAGTTCTAATTAAAGAACTCAATATTAACTCGTTAATATCCCTAAATTTAAGGAAAACTCCCTAAAACAAGGAAAGTGTCTCCTACCCTCTCTAGAAAGTCAAATCAAGTGAGGAAAGATGCATTGGGATGCATTAACCAAGGTCTAGGTGCCTAAGACAAGTAATACACCATGGGAAGTTAGGATTATGCTCTAAGAGTTTAAGTCCCAACTATGCAGGGAGTCCTTAACAAGAATCAAGATCAAATGGATTGGGATTAGATTCAACCCCTCTCTCCTATTACATCCTACACCTACATAATAACTAGATGAAGAAAAGGAGGAATGGGAAAAAGTGGAAAAGGATGCAGGGTATCATGGCAATGGTACCATTATCCAATTTTTATCTTATGATCTCATACAAGCATGCAAAAAGTAGTAGGAATGAGGCAGAATAAGAGTAGTACGAGCTACATGTAGAAATTTTTAGATCTCCTAGGGATGTGAAAGATCTTCAACTAGGGGTTGATGATGGGCCTCCCAATTGATGTACTTTGAGGCCCATTTTTGGGGATTATGTTGCCTTCCTTGTATACTAAATACCTATTTTGACTATGACTAATAAAAATATCTTGGGATTTGTGCATTTTGTTATTATGATATAGTTGAATGATTAATTTATGTGATATATGTTAGTATATTTGTGATTACGATAAATTTATGCATTTCTAAAAGTACACTAACACATTTCTCAAGTAGGTTTAATTTAAAGAGAGGTATCCATCAACCTACACTTGAGATAAAAGGGGGATCATGTCCCCACTTTAATCTCCAAAACATACTAGGTATCCAATAGCTCAAGACAACCAATGAATAAATATCTCAAGTTGAATCTATAATTGAGTAATATCAATTTAAAAGGGGATTTGACCCTTAAAACAAGGGTACCTAATTATAGGGATACTGAAGACAAGAGCTCTTTAATTGAGGACTTATTGAAGGGATGATTGATTATTTATTTTTGTATAAATAGCAGATAAGGGTTAGACTTACATTAGTCTTGTTGTTCTAAACACTGAGAGATCTCTTTGGAGCTAGTGCATTCAAATTTATCAAGGACAATTTTTTTTTTTTATGGATTAATATCTTAATGTAGAAAGTGTGTTTTCATATTTCTTGCTCTTAGTGTTTTATCTAGGTTCCCTCTAGAAGCATTGAGTAGGGCCTACTCAAATATATGCAAGGGACCTCTATATGGTTTTATCTTTCCTTTTTATAGTTATATTTAGTTAATATTGTCACTAATTGTATTATGTACAATTTCATGCAAGTAATCTTAGTTTCCAATAGTAGTTTCTAGCATATCATTTCAAGTAGGGTTAGTTATTTTATATCATTTATCAGTAAGTGATTTTAACTCTGTTTTTCAGTAATTTAATTTCATCTTTACAAAATGTCAATTTAAGTAGAGTTAGTCACTTTATGTCACTTCATTAGTAGGTGCTTTTAATTATGTTTTGCAACCCTTTCAATTTTGGCTTTCCAACAACATAGTTATTTTACAACACCTGATTTCTAACTTTCATTTAATTTATGTTCTTTACATTTCATGATTCTACTCCCTTTCTCAATTACTATCTCATCTCATCCTTTGAATCTAAGGTGATCCTTCCTTGACAACATTGTCTGATTGGGTACTGTTATTATTTCTATATCCTTCCTCTCTAATAAAGTGGAAAATTCTCTCCACACCCCCTACTCTTGGTGCCCTTGACTTGGGGTAGACTAACTGCAAATCCATTAGAAATGGAGAGTAAGGAAACCTGAGTAAAGAGGCCAATATTGGGCATCCCTTATTTTTTTAAGTAGTTATTACATTCCTAGAATTAACATGTTTCCTTTCTAAGTATATAGTCACCCCGATGTAGTTTGCATACATACTGCATACCACCTCATCAAAGTAGCAAGTTCTTGGGTTGACAATTTAAACTTAATCTGATGAGTTCAACGTTCTTGTTTCAATTCTTTAGGCCATCACCTTTTGGCACCATTTTCTCCAAGGAGGTGATAAAGACTACATATATCACATCATTTCTAAAAAAAAAGAAGAAAAAGAAAACAAAAACTCATTAGATTGCATGTATATACCTAGAGATAGATTTGGATTTTTTTTTATCAATAACTTAGACTATTGAAATATGTACCACCAATCAATAAACAAAACAAGTATATTGTGAGACAAACATCCATCAAATCATCGAAGCATTTGGAGAGTTACCCCAAGGGGGAGCATGGATTTTTGTAAAATTTCTCAAAAGAAGGAGAAGAATGCCCATATCACCATACCATGGCTAAGGATGGAGACCAATAATATACAACATTTGAGTTCCCCATAAGGGAAACCAATGGAGAAACAAATGAAGAATATCAATAATTCTTCTCTTCCTCACTTCCATGGCCTTACTTCACAAGACTCTACCACCTTCCTTTTTGAGTTTTAAGTTGTTTGTAGGACTTATGATTATGCATGTGATGATCAAAAGCTCAATCTCTTTCCCTGTAAATTGAATGAATCAACCTTGATATGGTTCATCATCTTAGAAGGGAACAAATCATAAGTTGGTAAAAAATGAATAACACCTTCATGGAAAAGTATAGGGACTACTACAAGGCTAGGGATATAAGAGATGAGATCTTCATGATGATCAAAGGAGAGAATGAATATTTGGAGGACTATGAGGAAAGGTTCAAACTTAGTTAAAAAAGAGCTCATAGTTGCACATTGGATGATAAATCACTCAAACTTGTCTTGTTTAGAGGGGTAAGAGAGGAACTCATGGAGACCTTGAATCTCCTTGCAAATGGAGACATTTTCTAGTTGGAGTAGGAAGACATCAAACAAGTATTCAAAAACTAATCCATTTCTACAATGAAGAAAAGTAGGAATGCCATAAATATGGTAACACTATCATCTAACTTTGCAACTCCGACTAAAAATGAATTAGGAGTTTTGTTAGAAGATATTCTACACTCATTAGACTTTACAACAATGAACATTGTATATACATGCACTAAGGACATTGAAAAAATAAGTGGGAGGGAAATGTAATACCCCAAATTGATCCCCAAGTTGTAATGTGTATGTGTACATATGATATGTAGGCTGGTGAGCTAGTGTAATTTTGGGCCAGAGATCCTGTAATGATGAAAGGTCAGAGAGCCTATGTTCTAAAAGGAAGGTGATCCTAGTAGTATAAATTGTAATCACACTCTGATATATTAATAAAATACGTCATGGATGCAAACCATAAGAAATCAGATTATGGGGGGATAGGACTCCATGAGAGGGAAAGGTGAGAGGGATAAGAGGCTTAGGAAGGGGGCCAATCCAAAAATATATTAACATATTCCTAGCCTAAGTCACAACCTCATGATATATACTAAGTCCTAGTGCATGGGGACAAGTTCCCAAGTCGTGGGAAAGTAGATCCTTTAGTGCCACATGTTGGAAAAGAGGCATGCATACTTAAATTTGGGACATAATGGAAAATGTGTCATTCTATGTTCATTTTGAACCATTCCACCAAGATTCTAGCCCATTATTTCTAATTTGAGTTGTGTGGAACATGTGAAAGCATAGGTGGCTAGAAACCTTAATAATTTTAGGTGAATTATGCTTGATTATGGTGGAAAATTCTCATTGGGTTTCCTTGGGGAAACTTTGAGCCTTGGATTGAGAATTGTGTGGGTGGGTTGCTCACTATGTGAGGCTTGGAGGGTACCTGGAGACTCCATTAGTGCAACTAGAGTTATTGGAGCTACAACTCAGAGACTTATTATCTGAGCTATGTTGGATCCCTAGAAGGGAAGGGGGGCAACCTAAGGGACTACAAAGTAAAGAAGGGGGTCCAATGCCTTGGGATGTGTAGCCTAAGGGGAATGAGAGTTTGTTGGTTGGAATTTCTACAGGAGTTTGGTACCTTCATCTAGTTTTATACTAGTACTGACTATCAGAACATAGTTGGCCTTTAGGGAGACTTACCCTAGTGGAGTCATAACCCAAGCTTGGGGGTGACTTGCTGCTGAGAGAACTCAAGGAACAAAGTCTATGGTTGGGTGGAAAGTTTGAGTTCTACAACTAGTTGGTGATTTTACAAAATGTAAGTGTTATGTTTTATAGTTTTATATTCTCTAGTGTCGTGTTTACCTTGTTTGTATATGTTGTTATGGTTTTTATGTGTTCTTGCATGTGAATTCATGTTTAATTTAGCTTCTCGTGTGTGTGTCATGAGTGCATTACATGGAATATTGCATATAAGCATGCATAATAAGTTAAAATGTAAGTATCAAAGCTATAGTTCTAGAGAATTATACTTGGTAGGGTGACTAGGGTCCATAATTAGGGTATCAAAGATATTTTTATAAGCTAGGATTATGGAAAAAAATGAAATTTATAGTAATTATAGTGTGGATTTAAGAACTATGTGTGGAAAAATCCTATATAAAGGTTTGGGTATTCTACAAAGACAATGAGAAACTAGGTTCCCAAGAAAATATAATTGTTGCAAATGAAAACTAGAGACCAAGGTAGGAGCCAAAAGCAAGTACCCCACTATCCTTGTCAAAGAGGATGAAAACAAAATGCTTTTTCTAGTTCATATCTCTCTTTGAGATCCTGGTTTTTTTGCTTTCTACTTGAAGCTCTGTTAGCTTAAGTTATGGAAGCAAGGGGCCAACCATATATATTACTGTCTAAATGTTATAAGTCAGGGATTAGCAAATCGTGAAACTATGATGGTTATTTTTCTTGGGACACACATAGAGTCTCTCCTTTTTTAATTATGGTTATGCTCAAGCTTTCAAGTTTGGATGACTACTATATGATAAATCAATGAAGGTTTACCTAGTCAAATTTCTAGTTTAAATGTAAATTTTACTATGCATATGAATAACTAATCCTATACTTAATAAAAACATCAACTAACCTATTTATATTAGTGTGAACAAGAAACTGTTTATCTCGTGACATATTTGGAAATGAAATGAATTATATTTTCAAACATTTGATTACAACATAAAAACATGCATTTGATT
Organism: Picea engelmannii; assembly: GCA_009831015.1. NCBI lineage: Eukaryota > Viridiplantae > Streptophyta > Pinopsida > Pinales > Pinaceae > Picea > Picea engelmannii. The sequence continues at coordinate 144,859 of ML807888.1, forward strand.
ACAACATAAAAACATGCATTTGATTAATGATTACTATCTTGGCCAAGTTTGGATGACTACTATCTGAGAAATTCCCAAAGGTTTTCCTGGGCAAATTTCTAGTTTGAATGCAAATTTTATGGTGCATATGAATATATAATCCTCTACCTAAAATCAAATGAGCAATTTGCATTAGTGTAGCAATGAAAAAACTTTTATCTTGTCTCATCTTTAGAAAGGAACCGACTTATATTTTGAATCATTTGATTACAACCTGACCATAAGTATTTTGGTGATGAATACTATCTTATCCAAATTTGGGTTATCTGAAAAAATTGAGTGAGATTTACCTAACTATATTTTGGCGATGACTATTGTCTTAGCCAAATTTGGGTTATCTGAAACATTGAATTCTTTACCTAACTAAATTTCTAGTTTGAATATAAATTTTACCATGTATATAACTAAATAATCCTGTACTTATTTAAATAATAATAATAATAATAATCTATTTCCATTAGTGTAACCATATAAGAGAAACTTGATGATTAGGTGTAAATCCTCTAACCTTATACTATATATTGAATAGGTATTGTGTAAGATTGTAAGATATTGAGTGAGTCTCATATTTAGAGTAATATTTTTATTGGAGTCTATTGGATAATTTTTATTTTTATTTTTCTCGTCACATTTTTGAAAAGTAAATGAATTATATTTTTAAGCATTTAATTACAATTCCGTTTTTTCATTTTGATAAAAGTTTTGATATATTTTAAGAAAAAAAATTATAAAAATAATTTATATTCTCAAGTATTTAGGTGGAGATAAAGTTTTCAAGAGGATGATGATGATGGTGAATAATCACTAAGATCAAATTTTATTTATTAGATCTTAAGAATTCCTTGGTTTATTTTAAAATTTTATTTCCATTCTCAAAAAGTTTTAAGAGAAGCATTCCTAAACCACGATAGTTTTGATGAGTTAGAAGGTTAGGAAGGTTGGTATTGTAACAAATATTTTGAAATTGTGACTTAATGTGGGTGTATGGAGTACACTCTAAGAGAAAGTGATTTCAATTTTCGACCCTCTAAGTGTCACAAAGATGACAAATTGTTTTGACCCTCTTAGTGTCCAATGCCATGTTTCACTATGGAGCTTGTGAGAGCTTGTTCTTATTTTAGCAATGATGATTTTCTTCTTTACACCAAGTTAAAATAAAGAGATATTTTTTATATTCTAGATTAGGGTTGCTCGCCTCCTTATAATATCGTAATTTTCTTTGATGCTTAATTCTTTATTACACCACAATTTATCCTTAAAATTAGATGTAATAATAATTTTAATATTATCATTATTATGTAAAGTGACCTCTTTCTTTATTCCCTAATGGTTTATCCAAGACTTGGCATCTTTATGCCATCCCCGCCTAAGTGGCATGTGGTTTTGACTGTAGTTTGAAGCAACTTAGGAAGCCTCTTGTCTTCCATTTTGTTTATCTTCTTCTTGTACATTGAGTACCTAGTCATAGCAATAATTTCAATGGGGAAAAGACTTGATTCTATGAGGAGGAAAGGATAGGGTGTATTTCCTTTACTTTTGATATTATAAATTATAAAACACTTTTGGATTTGTTATATCTTTATCCAAGATTCTCTAGAGATATTATAGCCCCAAACTTCACAATCATAAGATAACATGAGTGACTAGAGTTTCAAAAAGGATTTTCTTCTTATCCCATAGCCAAAGGTTCAGTGATTTGCAATTGTTTTCAAATCCATAATAAGCTTTCCATATTTTTAGATTTAATTATGATAACCTTGATTTTGTCAGTGATGACATACAAACCTAAATTACAACAAAAATCCTTGACAATTTCTAGTTTCTTGCTAAGATCATAGGGACTCCTCACCATAAGATGAATATTGTAAGCTTAGAGAAGAAGGATGATGACTATACCAGTGAGAGTCAAGACAACACAATTGAACAAAAATTATAAAAAAATTACATAAAAGTTAATGACTTCATTGTGCAACTTCACTGAACAAACAAAAAGACAATTACTATAGTTCTTGTTGTTGTCTTTCCCTTTGCTTCTCAATTACTCGATATGTTTTTTTTCCTCTAATCCAAATATTATAGCCTACTCACTAAATGAAACTTATGAAATAGACTCCTTGATCCATGTTGATTGGACCTTGCAAATTAGCTCATAATTTCCCTTATCAACCACTCCATCAATCAACCTACAAATCACCAGTCATTAAGGAGTTGATTCAGTCTTTAATGCTTGTGGTTGAGATTTAGCTCTCAGAGTTTAAAGAGGCTTTGATTTCCCTAATGAGTGGCATTCTTGTTTTAATTTATCACCGGCCCTAGTCCCTACTTCTTCTTCTCGAAGCTGATTCTTTAGACCACACATTCTCTAAAATGCTTTTTTTAACATTGTAGCATTCTTCTCCTATTGAAAACATTGAAAATTCTATTGAGCCAAAATTCTTCACAATTATAAATTCTAGATGATAGATTATTTCCATAAAGATTCATTCATACACACCATTTCTACTCCTTTCTCAACACCTTGAAGGAATTATAGTTCGTTATATGAAATGTTCCTATCATCCTATCACCCAAAGGATAGACCACACCTATTGCATATAATAAATCTTTCCATTCTATAGGACAAGTTTGGAGAACTTCTAAAGATGAGATAGACATGGGGGACTGAGCTAGATCCTCAACTATGTTGTAATTATGGGAAACTTGTGGATGTGGCTTATGGTCAGTACGATGTAAGGAACCTTTGGAACCCTGGGGAGAAGATTGAAAGTAGGTCAGCGAGTCTACAAATTTCCATTATTAATAGTTGAAGGGTCACTAGATTCATTAGGAAACACTTCAGGGGACATGCCATATTAGTGGGTCTATGTTGAAAGGTTAATATACGTCAAATTCATGTATAATATTTGGAAGGTAACATCTCCCTAAGGGTTGGGGTTTATGGGTTGACTAGAAGGGATGGGATTTGGAGTGTATATAAATCCTTGTGTGGGAAAAGGGTTATAAAAAATTTGGTTGCGATGATGAAGGTAGGTTGGGTTGAGTAATTGACTGATTGGGTGTTGCTATGGCTTTATCAATTGACTCCTTCAAATGAAGAAACTTTAGTGCAAGTGGACATTGGTAAGTAGAATGGTCGTAAATGCCATAAAGAGTGAAAGTATGATTAGCACAAAGATGAGGGTTCTTCCCTTGTTTTGGTTGGGAATTACAATCTTGAATCTATTTTGAAACATTTTGATTACCTCCAATATTATTGTATGTGTGATTTTGGTTACCTTGATTCCCTTGATTATGGTTTTGGTCATTTTGTTTTCCTTTCCCTTTATTCTTATTTTTTTAAATTATTATTCGTATTTTTGTTTGGGGGGTTAGGATCATTCTTCTAAGCATACACATGGCCCTATGGAGGTGGATTAATTTGACCAACATTGACTATGATTTGAGGTATCATATTTAGATGTATTTAGGCTACTAACAAAGGGTCGGTAGAAGGATAATATGGGTTCACGACCACCCCACTACAAGAGTAAATAGTACAAGTATGACAATGCATGCATTGGTGTGTAGGAGGAATTAATAAGATGTACTAGATCCTACTTCATATGTGGAACAAGATGTATCTGGTAGAGGATTAGGATAATCATAAGGCATTAGGGGACACCCTATAGGAGGTGGAGCATAAGGAGAATTAACTTCACCATATGTATTATTGTACACATTAGATATAGGGGAATAATAGTAATGATTATTTTGTGAAATATACCCAACGACACCATCAACAACATAGGATGCCCCTAGTGTAGACATGTCACCATAGCAAGAGAAAGGTGAATTATGAAGAATGGTGTACAAATACCCTAATTGGGCATAAATCAATTCATATTGTTGGTATTTTTGGATGGTCTCCTCCTTAGTTTTGGGCATGGTCATAGTCATATATTTGGATATAGGGGAAACTAAGGACTTGAAGAACAAGCCCATTAGGAATTGGTCATTAATTTTGGCCTTACAAAAACCACATTTCCTACTCCATTCATGGATATGAGTAGTTGTAGTCTGATGAAAGTTGGTAAGGATTTCAATTCCTACATCATGGTGAACTAGTAGCTGAAAAAAGGTCAAGAATATTTTGACAATGGACTCAAAGGTTCTATGGGTATTGGTAGGTTGATTAATGTACCATTTAGTGGCCATGCCTATGATGGTGCATTAGAACAACCTAATCCTAGTTGAATCATACATGATACTATTTGATGAGAAAAAAAGGTGAAACAACATGATGTGATTGGAGGGTTCCTCTCCAGCATGGACCTCAAACTTAGGGATATTAGAGGTAATCTTGGTCAGCATGGATGGCCAAGTAACGTCATTTCTAAGAGGATCATTTATGAGTTTGGTTAAATCTAGGAGATTCAACCTGACCATACAAGGTAAATCAATTTGAGTTTGAGTTTGAGGTTCATTTTTAGATTGATTAGTTGCATCCACCATGGGAACTAGATTTATAAATAGAGTAGACTGAGGTAAACTAGTCAAAAGGGAGACTAAATCTAGGTCCACCTGAACTATATGGCCTCAAAGGGGATGATATTTTTGAATCTAAGGAAGATGAGAATTTTTAATTTGAAGATGATGATCCTGATCAGGGATTAGGATGCAATACTGGTTCAAATCTAACCTATTGAGAGGGAGACAAAACATGACTAGGAATTCCTAATGGAGGAAGGATTTGGAGTCTATGACTCCAAGGTGGTGCAATTGTTTTAGGTGATAATACCCATTTCAATGGTGTAATTAATCTACCAAGGAATCAAAGTCTTAAGAACAACCAATTAAGAAAATAAGTGATCAAACTAAAATACCATGTGCTTAGGTGGTACAATAAGTAGTTTTCAAGTGTGTTTAAATCACAATGTCAATATCTTAATTGAATATTCTATCCTATAAAATATAAATTACTCTATCCAAAAGATAAACTGAAAGTTCTTGAACATACCTAGATTACAACTCTTACAGACCTTTTCATCTAAATGGTTATGAATCCCACCAATAGAAGGGAGTTAAGAGAAGGATAAGGGCCTTCCAAACACCAACCATGAGAGGCGATGAAATACACTATGGTGATGAGTGAAGGTACTAAGGAGATAGTAATAACTAGGAGAGAAAGAGTAATGAAATGCCAATGGCCCATATAAATCTATCTTGGGTTCCCTCCCTCATGTGAGAGCCAAATGGTTGTTGGACAATTGGTTGTAATTGATCTCAACTCTTGGAGAGTGATCTTGGAGATTGATGTGAACCCTTAGAGATTGATGTCAACCAATGGAGAAGTCCAAAAGCCTAAAAGATGTGGACGATATAGTTGGACAGTTGGTTATCATTTGTATGATCGAGATTGATGATGAGTTAGTTGGGTACATTTGATGTAGTTTACATGTAGCCCTGGAAGTGTGGTTATGGGACCTGAATTTTATTGAGAAATAACGACACAAAGGACAGTGAAATTACTAGTACGACTATCATAGATGGATTTTACACATCGTTTTGTTTCCGGTGATATGTGGAACACCACGTGGTTCCTCATGATTAGGGAGATATGTTCTTGTAAAGTTGGAAGTCCCTAAGAGTGGAAAAGAAGCCCCTAGTTTGTTATAAGTCTTGGTCAAAGGGGTAAAGTTGTTATAACAAGAAAACCCTAGAATCCCTAGATTAAAGAAAGGAGTTAGTTATCACAAGTATAAATACACCTCAAGGAGTCATTCATAAGAACACTCACACACTTATTCATTACTTATATTTCTTGTGATATAGTGATATTTTGGTAAAGTTGTATCATCATTTTCTGAGTTAGCAAAGAAGGGTTGATGACGAAAATCTTAGAGTTACAACAAAACCCTAGTTTTTGAGGTATATGTGAGTTGCAGGCCTATAAGGGAGTGTATGTACATAGGATTTAGTGGAGGAAAGTGTGTATATATGCGGGCTATAGAAGGGAAGGTCGCGTACATATGAAAATCTCATGAAAATTTGAGATAGGAGACTGGTACCAGGTTGTTGAAGGTTTGAAGAAGCTACAGGTCAGTTTAGAGACTAACATAATAGCTACAGGATCATAGGTAAGGGTTAAGGCTTATGGTTTTGGTGTTATGGTACATGCATGATAATTGTAGTATATGTCATGGTGATGATAGCATGTTATTTGGTGCATCTTAGTAATGTGATGATACATTGATTAGAGGCATTACTGGCTAGTTTGGTTTATGGTTTAGTTACATGTTATGGTATATACTTGATATTTGAGGTTGTGTCTTGGTGATATTGAGGATCATGCTTGAGGCAAGTATTTTTAGTATTCCAGATATAAAATAATATACAGAACATAAATATTTTAGCTAGAAATAGCAGAAACATAATGATATAACTAGAACAATACCAGAATAATACCATAATAACACCAAAAAGATCACTTTGATTAATGATAGAAATGTTCACTTGCCTCTTCAAGGAGACAAACTACAATAGAGAAAATCTCTATTACAATAATATCCAAGACAAAACTTCGAATACCCTATACTCTTATTTATACTAAAACTATCTATCCAAAAGAACAATCTAGAAGGAGATCCTTCTAGAAGCACAAGCTTCTATTAGGTCTTCTTACATTTGAATTACTACTCCTTATTGCTAGGCCTTATTAATATTGATATTTATTACTTGGAAACATATTATTCTACCCATTTGAGGGGTTAGGTAGGTTAGGTCCCTAACATTCCCTCCCCCTTAAAATCAACCTTGTCCTCAAGGCTTGAGATGAGGAAACTGTTGCAGAATGTTAGCTAGCTCCCAGGTGGCATCTACTGGAGTTGTATCTCTCCACTAGACTAACACTTCCTTGATGGTGCACTGACGAAGACGACACTCATGGTGGTCCAAAAATGCTTGTGGCTGCAACCAGATTGATCCTTCTTCATCCAACTCGGGAAGGTTGGTTTGAGTTTGGCACTTAGTTCCAATCACCTTCTTTAAGAAGGAGACATGAAAAACATGATGGAGATTAGAATAACTAGGCAAAGATAGTTGATAGGCCACATGTCCCACGTGCTTGAGAACTGTATAAGGACCATAAAATTTGGGCACCAGTTTCTGACAATGTTCGGTCTTGAGTGAAGTTTGTTTATAAGGTTGCATTAGAAGAAATACCTGGTCTCCTTCAACAAATTGATGTTCTGAGCGACCTTGATTGACTTGTTTCTTCATGCTATTCTGAGCCATAAACAAATTCTATTTTATGGTATGGAGAATATCTTCTCTAACTATAAGCATTTGGTCAACCGCCTAAACCTTCGAGACACCTGACATGTAGGAGAGAAGTGAAGGTGGATTTTGTCCATACACTGCTTCAAAAGGAGTCATGCAAGTAGTTTTATGGTAAGAAGTGTTGTACCACCATTCAACTAATGGTAACCATTGAGGCCATTGATTTTTCCTTTAAGAGGCAAAACACCTCAAATAAGTCTCCAAACACTTGTTGACAACTTTGATTTGACCACCAGTCTCTGGATGATAGGCAGTGTTGAGATGCAATTGGGTACCCTATAGCCTGAACAGTTCTTGCAAAAATTGTTGGTTAAAGTGGGATCTCGATCAGAAAGAATAGAATGAGGCATCCCATGAATCTTGAAGACATGATCCATGAAACATTGAGCCATAGTGGATGCACTAAATGTATGTTGAAGAGCATAGAAATGAGCATACTTGGAAAGACGATCAACTACCACCATGATGAATGACTTATTGCCTGATTTAGGTAATCCCACAATTAAATCCATAGAGATGTCCCTCCAAATAGTGGGTGGAATCGAAAGCGGTTGGAGTGTGATAGGGGCTTTGATTTCTTTTCCCTTGTTATGTTGACCAACATCACATTCTTCCACAAAAGTGTGAACGTCCTTTTTCATACCATCCCCAAAAAAAGAACATTTGACCCTGTCATTGGTTTTGGTAAACCCTGAGTGCCCAGATGTGGGTGTAGCATGAAGCTCATAAAGCACTGTGGATTTAATTTGTGATTGTTTACTTAAATACAACCAACCTTTGTAGCAAAGCTCATCATTGTGCCAAGAGTACCCTAGGGAAACTGGAGAATTGTCTTGCAATTGTTGGATAAGATGTGGAATTTCAAGATCTTGTAGCCATTCCTAGCGAATAGCTTGGAGCCAATCTGGTACAATGAAGGATAGGGAGAAAAGGGACCATTCATCTTCATATTTTTGAGAAAGAGCATCATCACCCAAATTTTCTTTGTCTTTCTTGTAAATGATCCCATAATCATATACAAAGAGATTAGTTACCCATTTGTGTTACTCTAGAGAGGAAGGTCGTTTCTCCATAAAATACTTGAGGCTTTGATGATCTGTCTTAATTTGGAAGCGTTTCCCCAAGAGATAATGGAACCATAGATCCACTGCATGCAAAATAGCCAACATTTCCTTTTTATAGATTAATTGGCCCAAATGGCATTCTGACAATTGTTTGTTGGTAAAGGCCAAAGGTTTGCCCTCTTGCATAAGGACTACTCCAATTCCTCTCCCGGAGGCATCACATTCCATGATAAAGGTCTTTGTGAAATCAAGAAGGGCAAAGACCAGAGTAGTGCACATAGTCACCTTCAATTCTTGAAAGGCCTTATAAACTGTGGGAGTCCAAGTGAAATAATTATTTTTAAGGAGAGAAATGATATGCGCTACAATATTTCCATAATTATGAATAAACTTGCGATAATATCCCATTAAACCCAGAAAACCACACAAGATTTTGATCGTCTTGGGGCAAGGCCAATTCTGCATTGCTTCAATATTCTTAGGATCCACCTGGACACCAGCCTTGCCCACAATATGACCAAATTACTCAAATTATGAGGCGTCAAAGGAACATTTAGAGTGTTTGAGGTAAAGTTGATGCTAAGAGAGTAGATGGAGAACTTGATCCACATGGGAAAGATGGGATTGCCAAGTTTTACTATAGATGAGAATATCATCAAAGACAACTGAGAGTAAATGATGGAGAAAAGGACAAAAGACATGATTCATGATGCTTTGGAATTTGGAGGGGTCATTACACAGGCCAAAGGGCATGAACAAGAACTCATAGTTACCCTCATGAGTTCGAAAGGCAGTCTTGGGGATGTCAACATCTTGCATACATATCTGGTGGTAGCCAGAGCGCAGGTCAAGTTTAGTATTGAGCACCACTCAACTCATCCAAGATATCATCAATTACATGAATGGGAAACTTGTCGTTGATGGTGATTTTATTGAGGGAACGAAAGTCAGGACACATGCGCCAAGTAACTTTTTTCTTAAGTACCATGACCACAGGAGAAGAATAAGGGCTGGTACTAGGGTGGATCACACCTACTTGGAGAAATTCTTGCACTATTTTCTCAATTTCATTCTTTTGGGAAAAGGGATGATGATAAGGGAGAACATTGGGAGGAAGACTACCAGGAACAAGGGGTATGGAATGATCATGAACACTACGAGAAGGTGGAAGTCCCTGAGGAGTGGAAAAAACAACTTGGTGTTTGGAGAGAATAGCTTGGAGGCCAGGATGCACAGAGGGTGTCTCAATCGCTTGAATATAACGGAGTTGAGAAATAATACTGGAGTGGCCTTTCTTGAGGATATTTTCCATGCAATGGGAACTGATGATATTAGGAGAACCAATTGTGAGACCTTGGAAGTGATATCTTTGTCCATCCTATTGGAATTGTATGGTTAATTCCTTAAAATCCATAAGAATGGAACCCAAAGTGCGTAACCATTCAACACCTAGCACAATTTCACAACCACCCATTTCAATGGAAAACATATGAGATTTCAGATGGTAATGTCCAATTTGAAGATGTACATTTTCACAACACCCACCATTGCCAATCATGATTTGAAAATTATTGACAACACAAATATAGCAATTGGCTTCCTAGGAAATGTGATGATGAATAAAATTGTGGGTGCTACCACTGTCAACAAGGATGATGACCTTCCTATGCTTAATATAACCAATGATCTTGAGGGTTTGTGGAGCAGAGAAGCCAGTGAGGGAATGCAAGGAAATGATCGGTCCAAATTCAGGTGGGTCAGTGGGCTCCTGGGTAGCATTGAGAAGGGAGGGCTCTTCAACAAGTGGAACTGTCACATCTTCTTTAGGAACATCTTTAGAAATGGCCATAAAAAGTTTTTGTTCCTTACACTTGTGCCTCGGAAAATATTTTTCATCACAATTGTAGAAACGACCCTTTAGTTGGCGTTAAACCATTTCATCCATAGTTAATTTATGGACCTTGATGAGAATGACAAGGGGGTCAGGATTAGTGGGTCGGGGGCGAGGAACAAAAGAGGGTTTTTTGTTCTAGGAAAAAACAACTTGTTGGGCCTCTTTGGCACATTTAATAGCTTCCAACCAAGTCTGAGGGTGGGCCATGAGAACCTAGGATTAGATTTCATCCTTTAGGCCACTGATAAATAATTCACGAAAGAAATCATCTAACATGCCCTCAGTTCGAAAGGATAATGCTAAAAAATAGTTATAAAGTCTTCCATTGTGCCTGATTGTTTCAACTTGGTCAAACGATCGAGATAGTGGGTATTAGTTTCAAAGTGATCATAAAGCTCTGCAACAAACTGGGTCCAAGAAATATACCTCCGACGTGAATTTTTATGCCATTGCCACCATTTCCATCATTTAAGATCTAGATAGAGGACATCATAGCGAAGTTTGGCCAACTCATCAGTAATGTCATGCAGAGAAAAATAATGCTCCATTTGAGTGACCCAACCCATAGGATTGAAGCCATTAAATTTATGTATCTCGACACAGGGAAGACAGGGGTCACGATGAAAGGAGTTGGATTGAAAATGTAGAGAATGAGAGGAATCAAAAACATCTGGTTGGTCCAAGGAGGAAGGACCCAGAGGGTGGTTCAACAACTAGTTGACAACAGATTGGAGGGTGTTAAATTGGTTCATGAATTTGGCTTCCAAGGTGTCAAATTTGTGTTGGACTTGGGTCTCGAATTGTGAAAGGCAGGAATTGGTAGAGCCAATCCCAAATGTCATATGTTGGATGGAGTCTTAGGCTTAATTGATGGAAACTTGAAGGTCTTGGTTGCGAGTGGTGGCCATTTGGAGAGGGGAAGTACAGGTAAGGAAAAATGGGTGGGTGGGACCACAAAAAAGGACTTATAAGTGATAGGTACCACAACGATTAGGGAAAGAAGGGAAATATAATGGAATAGGTGAAAAAATAGGGAAGCTGAGAAGGGATCGGGTCCACTGGAAAAAAAATAAATAAATAAAATGAAAGGTATGACTACAATCAGGGAGAAAAGGGGAATCCAATGGGATAGGTCCCAAATACTTGTTTCTGAATAATACTGCAGTGACGAAATGCCCAAATGCTTAACAGGAAGAAATGTGTAGTAATTTCACAACCAAAATGCATAAGGCACAACTGCGCGACAATAGATCTTGTTTGTTATGTTTTAGTTTTCGTCCCAAAGGGTAGGGTATTCAAGGTTTCTACAGACACGTGTTTTCCTTGTGCTATAAATATCTCATATACATGTGGGGTCCAAAAACAGTACTCAACCCAATATCTCAGGGCACCAACTAAGGAGGCTAGACCGTTCCCTTAGCTGTACTACCCGATTACCTAGGTTCTATAGAGTATCTTCCTGAGTGTTGTTCTCAGTGACACTATAACAGGCAGGAGACCAATCAGTTTAGCTACAGAGGGCTTCAAGAGATCTAGGTCGATTCGTATATAGGTGTTGTCTGATGTTCTACCACTCAAAGGGGTACCAACAAGGGTTACAAGGGTGGCAAACAGATGTGCGCTTTAGTACCTCTTGTATTTCTTGTGTGTATTACTCCCTGACCACGGGTTTATGCATGTAATGATAGATCTCTATAGATTTCAGACGTCAGAATATGTCTCTACCCTGAAATAAAAATTAACCCACAATTTTCTGCCGACGAAAGTGCTCTGATACCACTTGTATTATTCCATATATAAAATAGTATGCAGAACATAAATATTTTATCTAGAAATGGTAGAAAAACAATGATATACCTAGAACAATACCTGAATAATACTAGAATAACACTAGAAAGAGCACCTTGATTAATGATAGAAATGTTCACTTGCCTCTTCGAGGGGGAAACCTCCAGCAGAGCAGAGCTCTATTACAATAATATCCAAGAAAAAACTCCTCATACCCTCTA
>ML807888.1:168158-186067 GCA_009831015.1 Picea engelmannii
TCTAAGGTGATCCTTCCTTGACAACATTGTCTGATTGGGTACTGTTATTATTTCTATATCCTTCCTCTCTAATAAAGTGGAAAATTCTCTCCACACCCCCTACTCTTGGTGCCCTTGACTTGGGGTAGACTAACTGCAAATCCATTAGAAATGGAGAGTAAGGAAACCTGAGTAAAGAGGCCAATATTGGGCATCCCTTATTTTTTTAAGTAGTTATTACATTCCTAGAATTAACATGTTTCCTTTCTAAGTATATAGTCACCCCGATGTAGTTTGCATACATACTGCATACCACCTCATCAAAGTAGCAAGTTCTTGGGTTGACAATTTAAACTTAATCTGATGAGTTCAACGTTCTTGTTTCAATTCTTTAGGCCATCACCTTTTGGCACCATTTTCTCCAAGGAGGTGATAAAGACTACATATATCACATCATTTCTAAAAAAAAAGAAGAAAAAGAAAACAAAAACTCATTAGATTGCATGTATATACCTAGAGATAGATTTGGATTTTTTTTTATCAATAACTTAGACTATTGAAATATGTACCACCAATCAATAAACAAAACAAGTATATTGTGAGACAAACATCCATCAAATCATCGAAGCATTTGGAGAGTTACCCCAAGGGGGAGCATGGATTTTTGTAAAATTTCTCAAAAGAAGGAGAAGAATGCCCATATCACCATACCATGGCTAAGGATGGAGACCAATAATATACAACATTTGAGTTCCCCATAAGGGAAACCAATGGAGAAACAAATGAAGAATATCAATAATTCTTCTCTTCCTCACTTCCATGGCCTTACTTCACAAGACTCTACCACCTTCCTTTTTGAGTTTTAAGTTGTTTGTAGGACTTATGATTATGCATGTGATGATCAAAAGCTCAATCTCTTTCCCTGTAAATTGAATGAATCAACCTTGATATGGTTCATCATCTTAGAAGGGAACAAATCATAAGTTGGTAAAAAATGAATAACACCTTCATGGAAAAGTATAGGGACTACTACAAGGCTAGGGATATAAGAGATGAGATCTTCATGATGATCAAAGGAGAGAATGAATATTTGGAGGACTATGAGGAAAGGTTCAAACTTAGTTAAAAAAGAGCTCATAGTTGCACATTGGATGATAAATCACTCAAACTTGTCTTGTTTAGAGGGGTAAGAGAGGAACTCATGGAGACCTTGAATCTCCTTGCAAATGGAGACATTTTCTAGTTGGAGTAGGAAGACATCAAACAAGTATTCAAAAACTAATCCATTTCTACAATGAAGAAAAGTAGGAATGCCATAAATATGGTAACACTATCATCTAACTTTGCAACTCCGACTAAAAATGAATTAGGAGTTTTGTTAGAAGATATTCTACACTCATTAGACTTTACAACAATGAACATTGTATATACATGCACTAAGGACATTGAAAAAATAAGTGGGAGGGAAATGTAATACCCCAAATTGATCCCCAAGTTGTAATGTGTATGTGTACATATGATATGTAGGCTGGTGAGCTAGTGTAATTTTGGGCCAGAGATCCTGTAATGATGAAAGGTCAGAGAGCCTATGTTCTAAAAGGAAGGTGATCCTAGTAGTATAAATTGTAATCACACTCTGATATATTAATAAAATACGTCATGGATGCAAACCATAAGAAATCAGATTATGGGGGGATAGGACTCCATGAGAGGGAAAGGTGAGAGGGATAAGAGGCTTAGGAAGGGGGCCAATCCAAAAATATATTAACATATTCCTAGCCTAAGTCACAACCTCATGATATATACTAAGTCCTAGTGCATGGGGACAAGTTCCCAAGTCGTGGGAAAGTAGATCCTTTAGTGCCACATGTTGGAAAAGAGGCATGCATACTTAAATTTGGGACATAATGGAAAATGTGTCATTCTATGTTCATTTTGAACCATTCCACCAAGATTCTAGCCCATTATTTCTAATTTGAGTTGTGTGGAACATGTGAAAGCATAGGTGGCTAGAAACCTTAATAATTTTAGGTGAATTATGCTTGATTATGGTGGAAAATTCTCATTGGGTTTCCTTGGGGAAACTTTGAGCCTTGGATTGAGAATTGTGTGGGTGGGTTGCTCACTATGTGAGGCTTGGAGGGTACCTGGAGACTCCATTAGTGCAACTAGAGTTATTGGAGCTACAACTCAGAGACTTATTATCTGAGCTATGTTGGATCCCTAGAAGGGAAGGGGGGCAACCTAAGGGACTACAAAGTAAAGAAGGGGGTCCAATGCCTTGGGATGTGTAGCCTAAGGGGAATGAGAGTTTGTTGGTTGGAATTTCTACAGGAGTTTGGTACCTTCATCTAGTTTTATACTAGTACTGACTATCAGAACATAGTTGGCCTTTAGGGAGACTTACCCTAGTGGAGTCATAACCCAAGCTTGGGGGTGACTTGCTGCTGAGAGAACTCAAGGAACAAAGTCTATGGTTGGGTGGAAAGTTTGAGTTCTACAACTAGTTGGTGATTTTACAAAATGTAAGTGTTATGTTTTATAGTTTTATATTCTCTAGTGTCGTGTTTACCTTGTTTGTATATGTTGTTATGGTTTTTATGTGTTCTTGCATGTGAATTCATGTTTAATTTAGCTTCTCGTGTGTGTGTCATGAGTGCATTACATGGAATATTGCATATAAGCATGCATAATAAGTTAAAATGTAAGTATCAAAGCTATAGTTCTAGAGAATTATACTTGGTAGGGTGACTAGGGTCCATAATTAGGGTATCAAAGATATTTTTATAAGCTAGGATTATGGAAAAAAATGAAATTTATAGTAATTATAGTGTGGATTTAAGAACTATGTGTGGAAAAATCCTATATAAAGGTTTGGGTATTCTACAAAGACAATGAGAAACTAGGTTCCCAAGAAAATATAATTGTTGCAAATGAAAACTAGAGACCAAGGTAGGAGCCAAAAGCAAGTACCCCACTATCCTTGTCAAAGAGGATGAAAACAAAATGCTTTTTCTAGTTCATATCTCTCTTTGAGATCCTGGTTTTTTTGCTTTCTACTTGAAGCTCTGTTAGCTTAAGTTATGGAAGCAAGGGGCCAACCATATATATTACTGTCTAAATGTTATAAGTCAGGGATTAGCAAATCGTGAAACTATGATGGTTATTTTTCTTGGGACACACATAGAGTCTCTCCTTTTTTAATTATGGTTATGCTCAAGCTTTCAAGTTTGGATGACTACTATATGATAAATCAATGAAGGTTTACCTAGTCAAATTTCTAGTTTAAATGTAAATTTTACTATGCATATGAATAACTAATCCTATACTTAATAAAAACATCAACTAACCTATTTATATTAGTGTGAACAAGAAACTGTTTATCTCGTGACATATTTGGAAATGAAATGAATTATATTTTCAAACATTTGATTACAACATAAAAACATGCATTTGATTACAACATAAAAACATGCATTTGATTAATGATTACTATCTTGGCCAAGTTTGGATGACTACTATCTGAGAAATTCCCAAAGGTTTTCCTGGGCAAATTTCTAGTTTGAATGCAAATTTTATGGTGCATATGAATATATAATCCTCTACCTAAAATCAAATGAGCAATTTGCATTAGTGTAGCAATGAAAAAACTTTTATCTTGTCTCATCTTTAGAAAGGAACCGACTTATATTTTGAATCATTTGATTACAACCTGACCATAAGTATTTTGGTGATGAATACTATCTTATCCAAATTTGGGTTATCTGAAAAAATTGAGTGAGATTTACCTAACTATATTTTGGCGATGACTATTGTCTTAGCCAAATTTGGGTTATCTGAAACATTGAATTCTTTACCTAACTAAATTTCTAGTTTGAATATAAATTTTACCATGTATATAACTAAATAATCCTGTACTTATTTAAATAATAATAATAATAATAATCTATTTCCATTAGTGTAACCATATAAGAGAAACTTGATGATTAGGTGTAAATCCTCTAACCTTATACTATATATTGAATAGGTATTGTGTAAGATTGTAAGATATTGAGTGAGTCTCATATTTAGAGTAATATTTTTATTGGAGTCTATTGGATAATTTTTATTTTTATTTTTCTCGTCACATTTTTGAAAAGTAAATGAATTATATTTTTAAGCATTTAATTACAATTCCGTTTTTTCATTTTGATAAAAGTTTTGATATATTTTAAGAAAAAAAATTATAAAAATAATTTATATTCTCAAGTATTTAGGTGGAGATAAAGTTTTCAAGAGGATGATGATGATGGTGAATAATCACTAAGATCAAATTTTATTTATTAGATCTTAAGAATTCCTTGGTTTATTTTAAAATTTTATTTCCATTCTCAAAAAGTTTTAAGAGAAGCATTCCTAAACCACGATAGTTTTGATGAGTTAGAAGGTTAGGAAGGTTGGTATTGTAACAAATATTTTGAAATTGTGACTTAATGTGGGTGTATGGAGTACACTCTAAGAGAAAGTGATTTCAATTTTCGACCCTCTAAGTGTCACAAAGATGACAAATTGTTTTGACCCTCTTAGTGTCCAATGCCATGTTTCACTATGGAGCTTGTGAGAGCTTGTTCTTATTTTAGCAATGATGATTTTCTTCTTTACACCAAGTTAAAATAAAGAGATATTTTTTATATTCTAGATTAGGGTTGCTCGCCTCCTTATAATATCGTAATTTTCTTTGATGCTTAATTCTTTATTACACCACAATTTATCCTTAAAATTAGATGTAATAATAATTTTAATATTATCATTATTATGTAAAGTGACCTCTTTCTTTATTCCCTAATGGTTTATCCAAGACTTGGCATCTTTATGCCATCCCCGCCTAAGTGGCATGTGGTTTTGACTGTAGTTTGAAGCAACTTAGGAAGCCTCTTGTCTTCCATTTTGTTTATCTTCTTCTTGTACATTGAGTACCTAGTCATAGCAATAATTTCAATGGGGAAAAGACTTGATTCTATGAGGAGGAAAGGATAGGGTGTATTTCCTTTACTTTTGATATTATAAATTATAAAACACTTTTGGATTTGTTATATCTTTATCCAAGATTCTCTAGAGATATTATAGCCCCAAACTTCACAATCATAAGATAACATGAGTGACTAGAGTTTCAAAAAGGATTTTCTTCTTATCCCATAGCCAAAGGTTCAGTGATTTGCAATTGTTTTCAAATCCATAATAAGCTTTCCATATTTTTAGATTTAATTATGATAACCTTGATTTTGTCAGTGATGACATACAAACCTAAATTACAACAAAAATCCTTGACAATTTCTAGTTTCTTGCTAAGATCATAGGGACTCCTCACCATAAGATGAATATTGTAAGCTTAGAGAAGAAGGATGATGACTATACCAGTGAGAGTCAAGACAACACAATTGAACAAAAATTATAAAAAAATTACATAAAAGTTAATGACTTCATTGTGCAACTTCACTGAACAAACAAAAAGACAATTACTATAGTTCTTGTTGTTGTCTTTCCCTTTGCTTCTCAATTACTCGATATGTTTTTTTTCCTCTAATCCAAATATTATAGCCTACTCACTAAATGAAACTTATGAAATAGACTCCTTGATCCATGTTGATTGGACCTTGCAAATTAGCTCATAATTTCCCTTATCAACCACTCCATCAATCAACCTACAAATCACCAGTCATTAAGGAGTTGATTCAGTCTTTAATGCTTGTGGTTGAGATTTAGCTCTCAGAGTTTAAAGAGGCTTTGATTTCCCTAATGAGTGGCATTCTTGTTTTAATTTATCACCGGCCCTAGTCCCTACTTCTTCTTCTCGAAGCTGATTCTTTAGACCACACATTCTCTAAAATGCTTTTTTTAACATTGTAGCATTCTTCTCCTATTGAAAACATTGAAAATTCTATTGAGCCAAAATTCTTCACAATTATAAATTCTAGATGATAGATTATTTCCATAAAGATTCATTCATACACACCATTTCTACTCCTTTCTCAACACCTTGAAGGAATTATAGTTCGTTATATGAAATGTTCCTATCATCCTATCACCCAAAGGATAGACCACACCTATTGCATATAATAAATCTTTCCATTCTATAGGACAAGTTTGGAGAACTTCTAAAGATGAGATAGACATGGGGGACTGAGCTAGATCCTCAACTATGTTGTAATTATGGGAAACTTGTGGATGTGGCTTATGGTCAGTACGATGTAAGGAACCTTTGGAACCCTGGGGAGAAGATTGAAAGTAGGTCAGCGAGTCTACAAATTTCCATTATTAATAGTTGAAGGGTCACTAGATTCATTAGGAAACACTTCAGGGGACATGCCATATTAGTGGGTCTATGTTGAAAGGTTAATATACGTCAAATTCATGTATAATATTTGGAAGGTAACATCTCCCTAAGGGTTGGGGTTTATGGGTTGACTAGAAGGGATGGGATTTGGAGTGTATATAAATCCTTGTGTGGGAAAAGGGTTATAAAAAATTTGGTTGCGATGATGAAGGTAGGTTGGGTTGAGTAATTGACTGATTGGGTGTTGCTATGGCTTTATCAATTGACTCCTTCAAATGAAGAAACTTTAGTGCAAGTGGACATTGGTAAGTAGAATGGTCGTAAATGCCATAAAGAGTGAAAGTATGATTAGCACAAAGATGAGGGTTCTTCCCTTGTTTTGGTTGGGAATTACAATCTTGAATCTATTTTGAAACATTTTGATTACCTCCAATATTATTGTATGTGTGATTTTGGTTACCTTGATTCCCTTGATTATGGTTTTGGTCATTTTGTTTTCCTTTCCCTTTATTCTTATTTTTTTAAATTATTATTCGTATTTTTGTTTGGGGGGTTAGGATCATTCTTCTAAGCATACACATGGCCCTATGGAGGTGGATTAATTTGACCAACATTGACTATGATTTGAGGTATCATATTTAGATGTATTTAGGCTACTAACAAAGGGTCGGTAGAAGGATAATATGGGTTCACGACCACCCCACTACAAGAGTAAATAGTACAAGTATGACAATGCATGCATTGGTGTGTAGGAGGAATTAATAAGATGTACTAGATCCTACTTCATATGTGGAACAAGATGTATCTGGTAGAGGATTAGGATAATCATAAGGCATTAGGGGACACCCTATAGGAGGTGGAGCATAAGGAGAATTAACTTCACCATATGTATTATTGTACACATTAGATATAGGGGAATAATAGTAATGATTATTTTGTGAAATATACCCAACGACACCATCAACAACATAGGATGCCCCTAGTGTAGACATGTCACCATAGCAAGAGAAAGGTGAATTATGAAGAATGGTGTACAAATACCCTAATTGGGCATAAATCAATTCATATTGTTGGTATTTTTGGATGGTCTCCTCCTTAGTTTTGGGCATGGTCATAGTCATATATTTGGATATAGGGGAAACTAAGGACTTGAAGAACAAGCCCATTAGGAATTGGTCATTAATTTTGGCCTTACAAAAACCACATTTCCTACTCCATTCATGGATATGAGTAGTTGTAGTCTGATGAAAGTTGGTAAGGATTTCAATTCCTACATCATGGTGAACTAGTAGCTGAAAAAAGGTCAAGAATATTTTGACAATGGACTCAAAGGTTCTATGGGTATTGGTAGGTTGATTAATGTACCATTTAGTGGCCATGCCTATGATGGTGCATTAGAACAACCTAATCCTAGTTGAATCATACATGATACTATTTGATGAGAAAAAAAGGTGAAACAACATGATGTGATTGGAGGGTTCCTCTCCAGCATGGACCTCAAACTTAGGGATATTAGAGGTAATCTTGGTCAGCATGGATGGCCAAGTAACGTCATTTCTAAGAGGATCATTTATGAGTTTGGTTAAATCTAGGAGATTCAACCTGACCATACAAGGTAAATCAATTTGAGTTTGAGTTTGAGGTTCATTTTTAGATTGATTAGTTGCATCCACCATGGGAACTAGATTTATAAATAGAGTAGACTGAGGTAAACTAGTCAAAAGGGAGACTAAATCTAGGTCCACCTGAACTATATGGCCTCAAAGGGGATGATATTTTTGAATCTAAGGAAGATGAGAATTTTTAATTTGAAGATGATGATCCTGATCAGGGATTAGGATGCAATACTGGTTCAAATCTAACCTATTGAGAGGGAGACAAAACATGACTAGGAATTCCTAATGGAGGAAGGATTTGGAGTCTATGACTCCAAGGTGGTGCAATTGTTTTAGGTGATAATACCCATTTCAATGGTGTAATTAATCTACCAAGGAATCAAAGTCTTAAGAACAACCAATTAAGAAAATAAGTGATCAAACTAAAATACCATGTGCTTAGGTGGTACAATAAGTAGTTTTCAAGTGTGTTTAAATCACAATGTCAATATCTTAATTGAATATTCTATCCTATAAAATATAAATTACTCTATCCAAAAGATAAACTGAAAGTTCTTGAACATACCTAGATTACAACTCTTACAGACCTTTTCATCTAAATGGTTATGAATCCCACCAATAGAAGGGAGTTAAGAGAAGGATAAGGGCCTTCCAAACACCAACCATGAGAGGCGATGAAATACACTATGGTGATGAGTGAAGGTACTAAGGAGATAGTAATAACTAGGAGAGAAAGAGTAATGAAATGCCAATGGCCCATATAAATCTATCTTGGGTTCCCTCCCTCATGTGAGAGCCAAATGGTTGTTGGACAATTGGTTGTAATTGATCTCAACTCTTGGAGAGTGATCTTGGAGATTGATGTGAACCCTTAGAGATTGATGTCAACCAATGGAGAAGTCCAAAAGCCTAAAAGATGTGGACGATATAGTTGGACAGTTGGTTATCATTTGTATGATCGAGATTGATGATGAGTTAGTTGGGTACATTTGATGTAGTTTACATGTAGCCCTGGAAGTGTGGTTATGGGACCTGAATTTTATTGAGAAATAACGACACAAAGGACAGTGAAATTACTAGTACGACTATCATAGATGGATTTTACACATCGTTTTGTTTCCGGTGATATGTGGAACACCACGTGGTTCCTCATGATTAGGGAGATATGTTCTTGTAAAGTTGGAAGTCCCTAAGAGTGGAAAAGAAGCCCCTAGTTTGTTATAAGTCTTGGTCAAAGGGGTAAAGTTGTTATAACAAGAAAACCCTAGAATCCCTAGATTAAAGAAAGGAGTTAGTTATCACAAGTATAAATACACCTCAAGGAGTCATTCATAAGAACACTCACACACTTATTCATTACTTATATTTCTTGTGATATAGTGATATTTTGGTAAAGTTGTATCATCATTTTCTGAGTTAGCAAAGAAGGGTTGATGACGAAAATCTTAGAGTTACAACAAAACCCTAGTTTTTGAGGTATATGTGAGTTGCAGGCCTATAAGGGAGTGTATGTACATAGGATTTAGTGGAGGAAAGTGTGTATATATGCGGGCTATAGAAGGGAAGGTCGCGTACATATGAAAATCTCATGAAAATTTGAGATAGGAGACTGGTACCAGGTTGTTGAAGGTTTGAAGAAGCTACAGGTCAGTTTAGAGACTAACATAATAGCTACAGGATCATAGGTAAGGGTTAAGGCTTATGGTTTTGGTGTTATGGTACATGCATGATAATTGTAGTATATGTCATGGTGATGATAGCATGTTATTTGGTGCATCTTAGTAATGTGATGATACATTGATTAGAGGCATTACTGGCTAGTTTGGTTTATGGTTTAGTTACATGTTATGGTATATACTTGATATTTGAGGTTGTGTCTTGGTGATATTGAGGATCATGCTTGAGGCAAGTATTTTTAGTATTCCAGATATAAAATAATATACAGAACATAAATATTTTAGCTAGAAATAGCAGAAACATAATGATATAACTAGAACAATACCAGAATAATACCATAATAACACCAAAAAGATCACTTTGATTAATGATAGAAATGTTCACTTGCCTCTTCAAGGAGACAAACTACAATAGAGAAAATCTCTATTACAATAATATCCAAGACAAAACTTCGAATACCCTATACTCTTATTTATACTAAAACTATCTATCCAAAAGAACAATCTAGAAGGAGATCCTTCTAGAAGCACAAGCTTCTATTAGGTCTTCTTACATTTGAATTACTACTCCTTATTGCTAGGCCTTATTAATATTGATATTTATTACTTGGAAACATATTATTCTACCCATTTGAGGGGTTAGGTAGGTTAGGTCCCTAACATTCCCTCCCCCTTAAAATCAACCTTGTCCTCAAGGCTTGAGATGAGGAAACTGTTGCAGAATGTTAGCTAGCTCCCAGGTGGCATCTACTGGAGTTGTATCTCTCCACTAGACTAACACTTCCTTGATGGTGCACTGACGAAGACGACACTCATGGTGGTCCAAAAATGCTTGTGGCTGCAACCAGATTGATCCTTCTTCATCCAACTCGGGAAGGTTGGTTTGAGTTTGGCACTTAGTTCCAATCACCTTCTTTAAGAAGGAGACATGAAAAACATGATGGAGATTAGAATAACTAGGCAAAGATAGTTGATAGGCCACATGTCCCACGTGCTTGAGAACTGTATAAGGACCATAAAATTTGGGCACCAGTTTCTGACAATGTTCGGTCTTGAGTGAAGTTTGTTTATAAGGTTGCATTAGAAGAAATACCTGGTCTCCTTCAACAAATTGATGTTCTGAGCGACCTTGATTGACTTGTTTCTTCATGCTATTCTGAGCCATAAACAAATTCTATTTTATGGTATGGAGAATATCTTCTCTAACTATAAGCATTTGGTCAACCGCCTAAACCTTCGAGACACCTGACATGTAGGAGAGAAGTGAAGGTGGATTTTGTCCATACACTGCTTCAAAAGGAGTCATGCAAGTAGTTTTATGGTAAGAAGTGTTGTACCACCATTCAACTAATGGTAACCATTGAGGCCATTGATTTTTCCTTTAAGAGGCAAAACACCTCAAATAAGTCTCCAAACACTTGTTGACAACTTTGATTTGACCACCAGTCTCTGGATGATAGGCAGTGTTGAGATGCAATTGGGTACCCTATAGCCTGAACAGTTCTTGCAAAAATTGTTGGTTAAAGTGGGATCTCGATCAGAAAGAATAGAATGAGGCATCCCATGAATCTTGAAGACATGATCCATGAAACATTGAGCCATAGTGGATGCACTAAATGTATGTTGAAGAGCATAGAAATGAGCATACTTGGAAAGACGATCAACTACCACCATGATGAATGACTTATTGCCTGATTTAGGTAATCCCACAATTAAATCCATAGAGATGTCCCTCCAAATAGTGGGTGGAATCGAAAGCGGTTGGAGTGTGATAGGGGCTTTGATTTCTTTTCCCTTGTTATGTTGACCAACATCACATTCTTCCACAAAAGTGTGAACGTCCTTTTTCATACCATCCCCAAAAAAAGAACATTTGACCCTGTCATTGGTTTTGGTAAACCCTGAGTGCCCAGATGTGGGTGTAGCATGAAGCTCATAAAGCACTGTGGATTTAATTTGTGATTGTTTACTTAAATACAACCAACCTTTGTAGCAAAGCTCATCATTGTGCCAAGAGTACCCTAGGGAAACTGGAGAATTGTCTTGCAATTGTTGGATAAGATGTGGAATTTCAAGATCTTGTAGCCATTCCTAGCGAATAGCTTGGAGCCAATCTGGTACAATGAAGGATAGGGAGAAAAGGGACCATTCATCTTCATATTTTTGAGAAAGAGCATCATCACCCAAATTTTCTTTGTCTTTCTTGTAAATGATCCCATAATCATATACAAAGAGATTAGTTACCCATTTGTGTTACTCTAGAGAGGAAGGTCGTTTCTCCATAAAATACTTGAGGCTTTGATGATCTGTCTTAATTTGGAAGCGTTTCCCCAAGAGATAATGGAACCATAGATCCACTGCATGCAAAATAGCCAACATTTCCTTTTTATAGATTAATTGGCCCAAATGGCATTCTGACAATTGTTTGTTGGTAAAGGCCAAAGGTTTGCCCTCTTGCATAAGGACTACTCCAATTCCTCTCCCGGAGGCATCACATTCCATGATAAAGGTCTTTGTGAAATCAAGAAGGGCAAAGACCAGAGTAGTGCACATAGTCACCTTCAATTCTTGAAAGGCCTTATAAACTGTGGGAGTCCAAGTGAAATAATTATTTTTAAGGAGAGAAATGATATGCGCTACAATATTTCCATAATTATGAATAAACTTGCGATAATATCCCATTAAACCCAGAAAACCACACAAGATTTTGATCGTCTTGGGGCAAGGCCAATTCTGCATTGCTTCAATATTCTTAGGATCCACCTGGACACCAGCCTTGCCCACAATATGACCAAATTACTCAAATTATGAGGCGTCAAAGGAACATTTAGAGTGTTTGAGGTAAAGTTGATGCTAAGAGAGTAGATGGAGAACTTGATCCACATGGGAAAGATGGGATTGCCAAGTTTTACTATAGATGAGAATATCATCAAAGACAACTGAGAGTAAATGATGGAGAAAAGGACAAAAGACATGATTCATGATGCTTTGGAATTTGGAGGGGTCATTACACAGGCCAAAGGGCATGAACAAGAACTCATAGTTACCCTCATGAGTTCGAAAGGCAGTCTTGGGGATGTCAACATCTTGCATACATATCTGGTGGTAGCCAGAGCGCAGGTCAAGTTTAGTATTGAGCACCACTCAACTCATCCAAGATATCATCAATTACATGAATGGGAAACTTGTCGTTGATGGTGATTTTATTGAGGGAACGAAAGTCAGGACACATGCGCCAAGTAACTTTTTTCTTAAGTACCATGACCACAGGAGAAGAATAAGGGCTGGTACTAGGGTGGATCACACCTACTTGGAGAAATTCTTGCACTATTTTCTCAATTTCATTCTTTTGGGAAAAGGGATGATGATAAGGGAGAACATTGGGAGGAAGACTACCAGGAACAAGGGGTATGGAATGATCATGAACACTACGAGAAGGTGGAAGTCCCTGAGGAGTGGAAAAAACAACTTGGTGTTTGGAGAGAATAGCTTGGAGGCCAGGATGCACAGAGGGTGTCTCAATCGCTTGAATATAACGGAGTTGAGAAATAATACTGGAGTGGCCTTTCTTGAGGATATTTTCCATGCAATGGGAACTGATGATATTAGGAGAACCAATTGTGAGACCTTGGAAGTGATATCTTTGTCCATCCTATTGGAATTGTATGGTTAATTCCTTAAAATCCATAAGAATGGAACCCAAAGTGCGTAACCATTCAACACCTAGCACAATTTCACAACCACCCATTTCAATGGAAAACATATGAGATTTCAGATGGTAATGTCCAATTTGAAGATGTACATTTTCACAACACCCACCATTGCCAATCATGATTTGAAAATTATTGACAACACAAATATAGCAATTGGCTTCCTAGGAAATGTGATGATGAATAAAATTGTGGGTGCTACCACTGTCAACAAGGATGATGACCTTCCTATGCTTAATATAACCAATGATCTTGAGGGTTTGTGGAGCAGAGAAGCCAGTGAGGGAATGCAAGGAAATGATCGGTCCAAATTCAGGTGGGTCAGTGGGCTCCTGGGTAGCATTGAGAAGGGAGGGCTCTTCAACAAGTGGAACTGTCACATCTTCTTTAGGAACATCTTTAGAAATGGCCATAAAAAGTTTTTGTTCCTTACACTTGTGCCTCGGAAAATATTTTTCATCACAATTGTAGAAACGACCCTTTAGTTGGCGTTAAACCATTTCATCCATAGTTAATTTATGGACCTTGATGAGAATGACAAGGGGGTCAGGATTAGTGGGTCGGGGGCGAGGAACAAAAGAGGGTTTTTTGTTCTAGGAAAAAACAACTTGTTGGGCCTCTTTGGCACATTTAATAGCTTCCAACCAAGTCTGAGGGTGGGCCATGAGAACCTAGGATTAGATTTCATCCTTTAGGCCACTGATAAATAATTCACGAAAGAAATCATCTAACATGCCCTCAGTTCGAAAGGATAATGCTAAAAAATAGTTATAAAGTCTTCCATTGTGCCTGATTGTTTCAACTTGGTCAAACGATCGAGATAGTGGGTATTAGTTTCAAAGTGATCATAAAGCTCTGCAACAAACTGGGTCCAAGAAATATACCTCCGACGTGAATTTTTATGCCATTGCCACCATTTCCATCATTTAAGATCTAGATAGAGGACATCATAGCGAAGTTTGGCCAACTCATCAGTAATGTCATGCAGAGAAAAATAATGCTCCATTTGAGTGACCCAACCCATAGGATTGAAGCCATTAAATTTATGTATCTCGACACAGGGAAGACAGGGGTCACGATGAAAGGAGTTGGATTGAAAATGTAGAGAATGAGAGGAATCAAAAACATCTGGTTGGTCCAAGGAGGAAGGACCCAGAGGGTGGTTCAACAACTAGTTGACAACAGATTGGAGGGTGTTAAATTGGTTCATGAATTTGGCTTCCAAGGTGTCAAATTTGTGTTGGACTTGGGTCTCGAATTGTGAAAGGCAGGAATTGGTAGAGCCAATCCCAAATGTCATATGTTGGATGGAGTCTTAGGCTTAATTGATGGAAACTTGAAGGTCTTGGTTGCGAGTGGTGGCCATTTGGAGAGGGGAAGTACAGGTAAGGAAAAATGGGTGGGTGGGACCACAAAAAAGGACTTATAAGTGATAGGTACCACAACGATTAGGGAAAGAAGGGAAATATAATGGAATAGGTGAAAAAATAGGGAAGCTGAGAAGGGATCGGGTCCACTGGAAAAAAAATAAATAAATAAAATGAAAGGTATGACTACAATCAGGGAGAAAAGGGGAATCCAATGGGATAGGTCCCAAATACTTGTTTCTGAATAATACTGCAGTGACGAAATGCCCAAATGCTTAACAGGAAGAAATGTGTAGTAATTTCACAACCAAAATGCATAAGGCACAACTGCGCGACAATAGATCTTGTTTGTTATGTTTTAGTTTTCGTCCCAAAGGGTAGGGTATTCAAGGTTTCTACAGACACGTGTTTTCCTTGTGCTATAAATATCTCATATACATGTGGGGTCCAAAAACAGTACTCAACCCAATATCTCAGGGCACCAACTAAGGAGGCTAGACCGTTCCCTTAGCTGTACTACCCGATTACCTAGGTTCTATAGAGTATCTTCCTGAGTGTTGTTCTCAGTGACACTATAACAGGCAGGAGACCAATCAGTTTAGCTACAGAGGGCTTCAAGAGATCTAGGTCGATTCGTATATAGGTGTTGTCTGATGTTCTACCACTCAAAGGGGTACCAACAAGGGTTACAAGGGTGGCAAACAGATGTGCGCTTTAGTACCTCTTGTATTTCTTGTGTGTATTACTCCCTGACCACGGGTTTATGCATGTAATGATAGATCTCTATAGATTTCAGACGTCAGAATATGTCTCTACCCTGAAATAAAAATTAACCCACAATTTTCTGCCGACGAAAGTGCTCTGATACCACTTGTATTATTCCATATATAAAATAGTATGCAGAACATAAATATTTTATCTAGAAATGGTAGAAAAACAATGATATACCTAGAACAATACCTGAATAATACTAGAATAACACTAGAAAGAGCACCTTGATTAATGATAGAAATGTTCACTTGCCTCTTCGAGGGGGAAACCTCCAGCAGAGCAGAGCTCTATTACAATAATATCCAAGAAAAAACTCCTCATACCCTCTAATCTTATTTATACTAAATATATATATCCAAAAGAACAATCTAGAGGAAGATCCTTCTAGAAGCGGAAGCTTCTATTATGTCTTCTTACATTTGACTTATTCCTCCTTATTGCTAGGCCTTATTAATATTGACCTTTATTACATGGAAATATATTATTCTACCCACTTGAAGGGTTAGGTAGGTTAGGTCCCTAACAATATTTGAGGACCTTGGTTTATGACTTGAGGCACATCATTGGATGTATGGTGCATGTTGATTGAGCTCTACTTGTTGAGATACATTGTTGGTACATATCTTGGATACATTGGCACATGGTTTATGGTAGTTGGTTGAGGTACACCATTGGTATTAATTGTTTAGAATATCTTATGGTACATGGTGTATGGTATGACACGGTATATGGTTGAGACACATTTCATGGTAGATGGTTGAGGCATATGGTACAGGTTGATGTACATGGTTGATATACATAGTTGATGTACATGGTTGATATGCATGGTATAATACATGTTATGGTATATGGTTGATGTGCATGGTTGGCACATGTTATGGTACATGGTATGGTATATGTGTTTATGTACATTGTTCACGTTCTTGGTTGATGGAAGGGGGTTGTAGCCTCCTTCTTGTTAGAGCCAGAGAATTTAGGGAGTTGTATCTTCCTTTAGGTTGGATCCTGTAAATAGGGGATTGCAGCCTCCTTCCAGTTGTAGCTGGAGAATTGGGAAGTTGGTGCTTCCTGTGAATGAATTCTTGATATATATAAGAAAGCATTCTATGGTTTTCTCCCATTTTGGTTTCCACATAAATACTAGTGTATTGTGTTCTTGATGTGATATTGATGTGGTGCTTCTCGTGTTTACATGTTTATTATATATATATATATATATATATATANTATTGGATGCATTCATAGATGATGCATTGATGATATACTGTTGAATATTGTTGTTAAAGTGAAAGAATATATATTGTGGTTAAAAGTGGTATAAAGTGCTCATATTGATTCACCCCCCCTCTCAGTATTCCAACAATGGACACTAAGTTACCTCTTCATAGATACATGAAACATGTTACCTTTCCTTCAAGATGAAATAAAATGGTCAAGGGATATTCAGTAGTGAAAGAGATAGGAGTCTCAATCAAACCTCTAGTCCCAACCTTGGAATTATTGACTCTGAAGAGAACACTAGTTGATAAATGGGTATTGAATGTAGTTGATAAATGGGTATTCCTATCCCCACAACCTTAGCTTAACTACAAAATTATTTTGGCCCTAAGTAGGGATTTAATAAGTTAAGTTAGATTGTTTATTTTAGGATGATATTGGGTCATGAACCAATCATTTAATTAGGGAATGAAGTATGTGCACTTGTGGTGTAACTGTTGGATCAGGTTGTCATTGATGTCAATGGTTTGATTGATTGATGCAAAATGATGATTGAATGATGTCAAAGGTCAAAGGTTTGATCATAGTATATTGATGAATATGGATCAATGAGTTATCATTGATACATGATGCAAAGATGAAGATGGATCGATGTGATTTCTTTGATATACAATGCATAGTTATATTGATCATTATGGTCTTATCATGGTTGATAAGGTGAACAAATAGATGAATTCCAAAGTGGTCCCCTTATGGTGAAAGCCCTTACAGGAAGACGCTTTACGATTGAGTTATCCTAGAATAATGGTTGGAGAACCCATGTTTGATTGTGGAATAATGAGATGAAGATCAATGAAGTTGTTGGTCAAACTATCCTAGATGGATAGTGCTTGTCATGCCATTTCCGGTGGTATGTGGAATGTCACATAACTCCTCATGGTTTGAGAGTTATGGCCTTATGAATTTGGAGGACCCTCATATGAAGGCTTAAGCCCCAAAAGGTCAAAGAAGTCAAAGTGCCTGAAAAGAAGAAATCATTATTTAAATGATAAAGTAAAGTGACAATCAAAGAAGATTATTTAAATGATAATGTGAGGTGACAAAATCAAGGAGGAGTATTTAAATGATAAAGTAATGGAGAACTTTCTAATTATGGAAAGTGGTTAACCCTAAAGTGAGGAAAATAGGTTAAGTGACCTAGAAGTGGGTTAAGTGACCTAGAAGATGAAGAGTATAAATAAGAGGCAAGGGTCTCTTGT